>JAOVYW010049170.1:14150-24540 GCA_025775045.1 Hiodon tergisus
CTTGTGTGTGCTCCTCATGTGTGTACTCCTCTTGTGTGTGCTCTTCATGTGTGCTCCTCATGTGTGTGCTCCTCATGTGTGTACTCCTCTTGTGTGTGCTCTTCATGTGTGCTCCTCATGTGTGTGCTCCTCTTGTGTGTGCTCTTCATGTGTGCTCCTCATGTGTGTGCTCCTCTTGTGTGTGCTCCTCATGTGTGTGCTCTTCATGTGTGTGCTCCTCATGTGTGTACTTCTCTTGTGTGTGCACCTCAAGTGTGTGCTTTTCATGTGTGCTCCACTTGTGTGTACTCCTCATGTGTGTACTCCTCTTGTGTGTGCTCTTCATGTGTGCTCCTCATGTGTGTGCTCCTCTTGTGTGTGCTCTTCATGTGTGCTCCTCATGTGTGTGCTCTTCATGTGTGTGCTCCTCATGTGTGTACTTCTCTTGTGTGTGCACCTCATGTGTGTGCTCCTCATGTGTGCTCCACTTGTGTGTACTCCTCATGTGTGTGCTCCTCAAGTGTGTGCTCTCTGCATGTTACGGCCTTTCAGAAAAGGCTGACGCCCTGGCGAGTGCTGCAGATGACCAGGAAGCATTCCTCTCACCCAGGTTTTCGATGGAGTAGTATCGCTGCTTGCTGTCCACCCGCACGGTCTCAGCGTAGGGACTGCCCACTCCGTAGCCAATGATATACCCCCGTACCACGATGTTTGGGTTGAGTGGTGGCGTCCAGCTCATGATGATGCTGGTTGTCAGTGGCCGCACGTGCAGAGAGCTGGGTTGATCCGGAACCTGGGATTCTGGAACACAGGGAGAAATTCCAACTTGGCGCCTGCAGTTTTTTTATTGTTTGTTTTGGGGGGGGGGGGGGGGTAGGCAGTCATACTGAATGTACAATCTTTTTGAGTGATCCATTTTGATTTACTGAGCTGTAATCTTTTGGCAGGAATTACTTAAATCCCTTGGCTGCAACGGTAATCAAAGAAACATGTCCTTTCATTGATTTCCTTTATTATCTTCCTTATTAGTTTAACACATCAAATGACATTGTTAGTGTTATTTATAAATGACTGTCTTCATTCAAAACCCTGGCGAGGTGAAATGGGGGCTACACAAATCCAGGGCACTGGAATCAAAGCAGAGATGGGGGACTTCTTTCTCACCGTCAAGGTCATTCTCTGGTGTATCTGCAGTGTGCCACTGGCTGGGTGGGCCAGTGCCATTTGCTGTCATGGCAGACACCTGGAAGCTGTACTGACTGCCCTTCTCCAGGCCTGTGGAGAGGGAGAGACTATCAGAGAGCTGCTACCCACTTTCTGCTAGGCCACCGTGAAATGGCCTTCACTCAAACTGCTTCTGTGGCTGATTGAAATTAATAAAGATTGCTGTGAAACGAACCTAAGGAGTGCACTTAAAAATGAAGGACAAACAACGTTAAAATGTGTGAACTATCGCCATTTGGTGAACGTGGGAGCGACAAGTTCCAGCATTCAAAAGCAATACTGGGGCTTTCAGACCGCCTTAGGGTGCATTTCTGTCAGGTGACCGACAGACAAAGAATTTACGGTCTCTTTTGCTTGAGTCCAACAGAACTCCACAAGCTGAAAAAAAAATCCATCCATGAATTTAACTGTGAATTCCAATAAATGTTTGCAGTCAGAAAGGCTGAAAATGTAGCATAAAAACTCAGAATCGATTGCTTTGAAAAATCTGAGGCAGCCGTTAATAAGGAACAATAAGGGCGGACCAAAGTCACTGACAGTGTTTCTGGTGATTAACATGTTCTTACGCATAGAATAAATTAGCCTCAGCTGACTTCCAGTGGCACTGTTGATTCGCCATTCTTCAGGAGAGTACCCAAAGAGATAAGCGCAGGGCCCCTTAATTACCTTCCACAGACACTCGTTTAAAGCAGGACTTGAGAGGACACAGAGCGAGGAATCATCTGAGCTCCCCATATGGAAGTGATAGGAGAGAGAGTAAACGACCAAAGCTAAGTCGTTGTTTGCTTCAATGACACCCACGGATGGAGGTGTGTGTGTGTGTGTGTGTGTGTGGGGACAGTTCATCAACGTGCAAACTCTGTTTGGAGCACAGTGAGTGATTAAGGAGCAGAGTACCTGTGAACAGGTACCATAGGTTATTGGGCTCAATTGTCTCCTGTTCCCCTCTGCGACCAGTCTTCCTGTGACGTATGCTGTAGCCCGTGATGAAGCCATTCTGTGCGTTTAACGGTGGCGGGAGCCAGTTGACTTTAATACTCTGGAAAACATAGCAACAATTACTTGCAAAAATGTGTTTAGACACTCACTATTTCACCCAAAACTGGCCAGGCTGACACTGACAGCATGTAACGTTGGCGCCTTTTCTCGGGGTTTCTGGGAGTTCTGGAGCGAGTTCTAATCCTCTAATGTAATACATTAGCTACAAAGGCCCCATGCTCCCTGACACTTCTACTATTAGGTGATGAATAATATTAACATACTAATATTTAATATTTTTTAATATACTAAAAATACCAATAAAGTTACTAGTGTTGCGAGAAAGAATCGTAGCACCAAAATCACCCCAGGGTGCTCTTTTATATATAGATATACATTGCATGGAAATCACTACAGCTAGGAACCATGCAAGGTATGTACTGGGGTCAGATCCGGACTGTAACATCGCTAAATCAGACTGGGACATCTGTAACGGGTACTCAGCGTCCCGTGTGCCAGTCATAGCATTCAGCAGATGCTATATTCCTATTTGCGGGATTATAGCTTCCTCAAATTAATCAAATCCAAAACCACCATACTTCTGTCTCTTGGATCGAGAGAGAATACTCTATTTACACCGTATGGTGGTTATTCATAGAATCTTTTTTTCCCCCTGTGTTGCTAGAGGCAGATACAATTCGGTTATTATAGTGTCCAATGCATAAACATGGTTACATTAGCACGGAGGTCAGTAATACATTCAAAATATCTCTTTTCTGCAATTTGCATATAATTAAAGTTAGTCATTATACAGAAAAACAACAATGAAAGATCTGAATAAATCCACCACCTCACCTCAGATGGTAAGCGTTTCAAGACGAACAGTATTAATAACATTTGATAGCAGGGTATAACAGCAATTAATATTCTGGTGCATTCTGACAGAATAACTTTGTTGATAGCTGTTTTGCTGGATGACTTGTAATTTGCAATTACATTTTGTAAATTACCAACGTGCATATATGTACTGGTTCAGTGTTCGGTTTATTGCTCAGGATAATGGTTAATGTGATATTTTCCTAAGCTCGATCCCTCCCGCCTCACCATGTCTTTGAGTAATGGCACTGGGGCTCATTTGCATAAATAATTCCATTGGTTGTCAGTAACTAATTTCCTGCTTTGAGAATTCTGCCTCTGACAGCTAACAATCACTGTCATTGGTGAAAGCAACACCACATATTATCCTATCAACATCTCAAATGGGCGTATCTATTTTCAGCAAGCATTAAAAATAAACATTCAAAAATAAAACACTGAGACAGACAATAATTCAATGTATTAAATAGGAAACCACTGATCTATGAACACGTATGCAATTGTCTTAACAACCCTGAAGGAGGAAACTTAATATTAATAATTTAGCTTCCGGGTTTTTAGGTTGACTAAATAAAGTCATGATATCACTTGTCAGTAGGTTAACATCACTGAGCACATTTATTTCACAGTTATTCTGTATTAATTTATGGGGCTTCCAGTTAGAGCAGCATAGGGTGATCATAAGCAAAATTATAATAATAATAATAATAATAATAAAATACTTTTCTGGCCGTTTTACTCGAGACAATTAATCGGTATGTCCCTAATAATACGGTTCCATGCATTATATAAATATTTTCTGTAAGCATCTGGCTTTCAGCTCCAACAACCTTTTGGCGTGATTCTGTTAAATGAACACTGTCCTAGCAGTCGGGTCTACGTAACTTATCAATAAATATCAGCGTGTGAATGTCCTCAATCTAAACAATTCAGCCTGATTTAACCAAGTCAACTTGCTTTTAAAATAGAACCTCAGCTGTGAGGCTAACCAACCATTTGCGCCTCCGACTCAGACAAACATGTGATTTCTGACTCCATCCGTACGGCGTCTCGTAATTTCAGCCTTCTTGCTGATGCCTGGACTACGGAAACACTGGAGGAAGAAATGTCTAAACAAACAAGCTCCCGATAAGAGTTTATACTTGTCACTACTCCATCAGTATCTCCGACATGAATATTGAGCTTAATTAACCTCTGTGAAGACCCATGAGCATGCTGATCCCGATGAAGCCCACAGTGGCACTGTGATTGAGGAACCCTCCCGTATGTTTAATGACTGTCTCTTTGCCAGCTGTCTGGTGCTGGGGACCGCCACGCCATCTGCATAAAGCAGCCTGTTAACATGCAAATAAAGCAATTAAAATGCACACAATGCTCCCGCCCGTCATTTTGTGTCAGACCTGATTTATCCGTTTCCCTTTTTTTTTCCCCTATCCGTTCCGCAGCGCACGGACAGAAGGTGGACATGTCTGTGGTCCAGCTCGCGCTAAATTGTCTCGTCCATGTGACCAACTTTTTAAATATTTGCTTCAGTTTTAGTCGTTCGATCAAATCTTAAATCAGATGCAGGGCGATTAGTCATCAAACTCATTAGCATTTACCAGCATGTGTACATGGCTATTGTTTTAATGACCAATTCCAGAGGGTGTGATGGTGAACATGGAGGAAATTGAGTTCCAAAAGTAATTAAGACAAAGTCTTTAAGAGGCTATGTTGCTAGCATCTGAATTAGTGTTACTTATCCATTTATTAATCTAAAAACTGTTTTGATCTTTTAACCCTGTTGCATAATCATTTAAACATAGCTTATGGACCCTTGTGTTTTTCAGTTCTCAATGGCCATTTCCCTTGTATCCCAACACCTGTAACACCTCCTGTTGTGTCAGGTATCTCTCTTAGCACGTCCCAACACCTGTAACACCTCCTGTCGTGTCAGGTCTCTCTCTTAGCACGTCCCACCACCTGTAACACCTCCTGTCGTGTCAGGTCTCTCTCTTAGCACGTCCCAACACCTGTAACACCTCCTGTCGTGTCAGGTCTCTCTCTTAGCACGTCACAACACCTGTAACACCTCCTGTCGTGTCAGGTCTCTCTCTTTGCACATCCCGACACCTATAAGACTTGTCATGTCCCGTCTCTCTCTTTGCACATCCCAACACTGGTGTGTACTGCAGTCTTGTCCTATTTCTCCTTCAGTACAATCTAGTGCCTGTGTGAACTCTAGTCAGCTCCCGGCTCTCTCTCTCTGTTCAAAGTCTTTAAGATTTCCATTCATGTCCTGTCTCTCCTTTAGCTAGGGATGAAAGTAATTTAAAATTCATACCTGTACTGTAAGGGTGTGATGCTGCCCTCTCCCCACAGTGAATTAGGGCAAGGAAATGAATTCATACCCATCTTTGCAATGGATGATTCTCAAACGTTCTCTTCAATGCGTTTTTTTCCCAAGACTTACCAAGACTACCATCACTCAGTTGTTCACATAACTTTTACTTCATTGTTAAGGTACTCTCTAGGTTAGGCATTACTTCCTGGTTCCTGGTAAGGGATACCTGCTGATGTTTTCTTATCGTTCGTTACACTCCAGGAAACAGGAGCATATGTCAGAGCTGAGATAAATTTAAGGATAACAGAGCCCATTTCAGATGGACGGCTATTATGCTATTAGTTTTTTTCGGAAAGGAAGAATCTACTGTGTTCTACTGACGTGTTTTGGTATTTGCAAAAATCCATAAAGAAAATGATTAGGAGTAATTATTGCATTGTGAGTATATTGACATCTAACTAGATTTAGTCATCGATTCAAACCGCCATCTTCATTAAATATTTTCAACTACTTTTAATTTTTGAGGAACCAATCAGGGCATACTTTTTTCCCCAGTAACCCTTGGATTAGGACACATTTCAAAATGGCCGCTATCAGCATCTTCCCTATAATTCTACATTCTGAGGCACCTTCCCTTTCGGTTAGGACACAGCCTAGGAAACTTGAACCGTAGCTAAAAGTACGAGGGCCATGCTGGTTGGTGGTCCAACACTGTAAGGTCCATCCTCCGGTGCTGAGCCCAGCCCATATTTATGGGACGGATCACGAGCAGAGAGAATCAGTCAACTCCAGAGGAAGGCCTCGCTTGACAACAGCCCTCTTCACTCCATGCAATCTCAACCTGTCAGAGGCGGCACCACAGCCACCGCCGTGCACCGCAGGCTGACAGGCGGAGAGAAGCTGTTGGACTGTCTAGGGGCTTCACACTGCCAGACACCTGCAACTTTAGATACTATTGCCAGGTGTGAAAAGGGGTGGGGGAGGGGGTTCACTGGGACAACAATGTCAAGAGGTTTCTGCTGATGGATTGGAATCAAAAATTCAAAATGTACCTGGTAAAAAAACCCTGGCCCCTCTACTTCATCTGTGTTGTTATTCAAAGAGACAGCTGATGTCAGGTATGATAATTAACTGACTACGTTTGTGAATGGTCTATATGTTGTAAAGTGGTCTTCTTAATATGATTTGATGTTTTTGATGTTTGTGACAGACCATTAAGCTACGCCATTAAATTGGTTCCTGTGTTTCTGTAATGCCACCTCAACTATCATTTGATGGTTACCCATTTGGACAAGACAGCTCTACTGCATGCTCTGCAACATTTGTAATTGTTAAACAAATTAACCAGGCTTTAAATTTGCCCAAAAAATCCAATGTACTCGATCTAATTTTTTTCTTTTTTCTTTTAAAGCCTGGTTTGGTTATGATACAGTAATGAATTATGTCTAGACTGTGACCCTTTCCTCTCACAACACCATTTAGTTATGAGCAGATTTTAAGGTTTTCAAAAGAATGAAAATATAATCCTTGTTTATCCAATCGTTTCACCAGAAACAAGCTTTCGATTGTAGGGGTCACTTAGAGGTACAGAGGGATAGCCACAACCCGACTGGGTTTTTTAAAACTTTGTCAGAGTAAACAACCACCTCCATGAACATGCAGTATTCTGCTTAGTAGACTATGACCTCAAAATTACCTCAAAAAGAGTACGGCATAAGGCCTAATTTTTATATTTTATTTTCCACATTCTGGGCTTAAATCAAAACTTTATAGAGATTTTAAAAGAGCATTTGAAAAACTCTGATTTGTAAATACAGACCTAGTTAGCTACCCATCTTTACTAAACTACAGTATTCCTCCTCCAGACCAGAATTGGTCAGCCGGGCTTCCTGTAATTACGGAACCCTTTGTGTGACATTCGTTGAGTGTGTTATAGCCCGAACATATAGTGACCAGATATTTGTATTACGTAACATTTCCACAAATGTGATTTACTGCTGGCTCACTAGCTTCAGTAAAATTAAGATGGCATGTCTCACAAATTAACAGCAAAGTCAATGTCAGTTTTAAACACACCAGAGAAAACGTGACAAATACTATGACTCAGTATGGTCTGGGGGTCATTGGAATGGATTGTTATCTGCAGCCACCCAGTGGGCGGGGGACCCAGCTGCTAATCAGCACATCGCACACAATTTACACCTGCCACACCACGGGGATGCTGGAGTGTGGCGCTTCACACTTTAAAGACAAGCGGGGGGGGGGGGGGGGAACACGTACCACTGACCATTCCCCCGGAGTCTCCACAGTAAAAACCTCTCTCTGTCTGTGTCTTGACACTCGTCAGAGTCAGAGTCTCTACTGGGCTTCCCCAAAACTCATGTCATCACAAAGCCATGATGCGTCGGCTGGTGCAAAGTGTGTGAACCCATTCCACCCCTCTGACATTCTCTGTCAACCCTCCCTGGGCAAAAAAATCTCCAGTTAGTATTTTAGTTTCATAGCTCTTCATGGCATGCACACATTACCCATGGGTACGCTTCTAGTGTTGTAGCTTGTAGTCATTTAAAGGAGTTGGACCAGAAGGTTGAATCTCAAAGGGGCCATTTGTGCTGTACCCTTGAGCAAGGCTCTTATACAGAATTGCTTCAGTAAATATACAGCTGTTAAAAATGTGTTATGAACTATCAATGTTTCCTTGTAAACAAATAATGTAACCCCGGGGGTGTACTTCTAAATCGAACAGTTATACGCCAGAGAACTCTTTTGTGAATATACTTTTCTTACTTACTCTTGAGTTCACAACCTCCAGCGAGATGTTCTGAGGAGCAGAGCTGGGCACTGTAGAGGACAATAAAGAGGAGTATTAGTGAGGCTTGACATAATCATAATCTAAAAGCCGTAACCACAACACATGTGCTATGCATGCCTAAAGGAGATATTTACCAGCTTTTTTATGAGACTAGGAATAATGCTGTCGCACAGTGGGAAAAGAATGCCATTATGATGATTTGTATTCAACTAAAATAGATAATTATGAAGAGACAGAGGGCACAAGAGAGAGTACAAAGGCAGCGCCGAAACGGTCTGGCAAACGGCATATTGAACCGACAGAATTACGCAAGTGTGACACAGTCAGGCTCAGTTGCCGTCCTTTTGTCGCGCACAAAACGGGATACCGCGAGCGAGTCCCGGAAGTTATTAGATGGCTTTCGCTGGTCGTTGAAACGTTTTGTTGGGGTACGGGTGAATTTCCATAACAATCGATGCAGGGAGGCTGGTGCTCTTCCCCAAGGAAGCCGGGGAAACTCCTGCGGTTCCCCCAAGGGCTATGCCAGCAGGGGTGCCGGAGTGTGACTGACGCTCGATCGGCCTTATCTCCTGCGCCAGCGCTTCAAACCCGTCGGACTGTTGTAAGCAACCTATTTGGCAGGTACAGATAAGTGTCAGGTATCGAGCGCGACCTTTCCACGATGAGTCCGTGGGGCGGCTCTGCCTGCTTGGCCTGCTGCTGATCGCTTAACCCATTAAAAGACACGCCTGGGATTCGAACATGGTGTGGCTTCGCTCTATAACAGGTGGGCTCCAGACTAGGTTTCGGGCTGCATACCAAATCGTTGTCCTTGCTCCCGTCAATGTGGATTTATACCACTATTTGTGCCAGGAAAGACAGGAGATCTCCTCTCACACTCAGTGGTAGAGAAGTACAGGGCGGAAAATACACACGCATTACCAAGAACACCTCCTAGGGTTACCTTAGTAGCTTTTGTGAGGCTGGCATCTTTATTAATGGCAAGGTTACACAATGCATGATTTTCTTGTGCAATGAGTTTCTTCGGATTTGGGTGAAAACTATTTTTTTTAGAAAACCAACAACAATCGATAAATATCCCTTAGTCCTGTGAGCCACAGGGGCATTGGAACAATGATATTTTCTTTTTTTAAATCCAATCACCTCTTCATGGGAGGTGCTATTTATAGTGCTTGAGTAGAGGCAAATGATATCACAGACAAAATAACTAATATCACAACAGATATAAGCTTTAAAATCACAGTGCCAACCAGTACAAATGAGGGGCAATGTATATAAAAGCCCCTGCCAAATTCACAAAAGTCGGAATTCAGACACTTTTATCTTTAGGCAACTAATAAAAAATTGAAATGAATCTCCTTTTTGGAGACTGCTGAGAAACAGTATTTTATACCATTGACGTAGATTCAAAATCAGACTGTACAGGAATAAATAAGCATAGCACCCAGATTATACTGGCCCTGAAACACTTACATCTTAATGCGGAAGAGATCTGACCTTTATGGAAACTTCTCTTATCCTTTTTTAAAAGCCGTGGATTTTAAACCTAAGCTATGCTGTCACTGTTCGTTTTTAATTGGTGCCATGTGCTCTGTGTGATCCACTTCCTTGAATCTGTTTTTCATATTTGTTCATGCCATGTCTGTCTTCAACTCCCACCTTGCTTACTTCATAATTCATTTTTACTTACTTACTTAATTTTATTTATTAGTTTAATTTTATGTGAAATGGTTAATATTCTCATGGCTATGTGAATTTGTTTTCATATTAAACGTATTTCAGATAATCTTTAAAATGTATTATCTGCAACACAAAGATGGCTTAAACAATTATAACATAAAATAAAAATTTTACAAAATAAAAATTCCAGTGGCGAGTATCCTAGCACTTGTTTTAACTTATTTCTGGGATAGCTGTCAAAACCAGACAGCATAGCGAGGCCCAGTAGCTGCAAAGACACAAGCAAGAACCCCACTTTAGAACCGGACAGCGTAGCGAGGCCCAGTAGCTGCAAGGACACAAGCAAGAACTCCACTTTAGAACCGGACAGCACAGCGAGGCCCAGTCGCTGCAAAGACACAAGCAAGAACCCCACTTTAGAACCGGACACCATAGCGAGGCCCAGTAGCTGCAAAGACACAAGCAAGAACCCTACTTTAGAACCGGACAGCGTAGCGAGGCCCAGTAGCTGCAAAGAC
>JAOVYW010049181.1:0-24538 GCA_025775045.1 Hiodon tergisus
TATATATAGTATGTATACTATATTTAAAGTATCTTTACCTGAAAAATTGGAATACCATTATTATCTTTTGTTAGATAATATGTTTAATAATTCTTAATCTTGCTCGTAGTCATTTTTATTTTGTTTCGTTTTGGGTTATGAAATACAAAAATGTTTCGGCTACAATGACAAGAGAAAGCACTTTTGCGTTCTTTTTTGTGTTCTCGACGTAATACTGAAAACATTCGATACGACGTTTCCTTTCAGCGTTATGGGCTAATCTGGGTCGAAGTCGTTGCCGTAAAGTATTTTCAAAAAGACACAGGGAAGGTTGATGACGAGAATTTCCTACTGGACCAATCACAATGTTCGCTCATTTTGAACGCGGGGCGCGTAAGGCCAGTTGAAAGCACAGTAACTGTATCCTGCTTGCGGGTTTTAATAATTTTGCTTCCCAGTTTTCTTCTGTGCTAAGCTAACTGTAAATTTTAAAACACTTCATTATCGTTCTTCAAAGTCTTAAATGTCACAAAAAGGAAGAGCTGTTTGTCGGAATTGTTGACATTACGGTGAGTTTTCAGTTGTTCGAATCCCACCCCTTTTAAAATAATAGAAAGCAATATTGTAAATGGGTTACTTACAGTTTGTTAGCTCGGTAAATTTAGTCAGCCTTTTGGGTAACAAACTGCGTGTTTTGTTTTATTTCTGTGTGTGTGTTCGCTAGCTAAAAACAAAAGCGATGTTGGTGTGAGTTAACAGATCCGATTCCGCAAAACTAGGGTTAGAGGAAGAGGCCCGCCTAACGTTAATAAACTGAAATAATTATGACGTTGCCGTAGTTATAGTAGAAATAATGGGATGTTGGCACGTGTCTTAATTAAAATTCTGCGAATAGAATTGCTTTAATTTCGTTCGGTACAGACGTAAGTGTTGTGTGGATGTAACGTTGGGCTTCATGTCAAAGCCGGGGGGGGGGATGATTTCAAGACGTGGAAAAGTATGGAAAACGCAGAATAATCAAATGTCAAAGGCTGGAAAAATACGTGGGATTCCAGACCCAAGTCATAGTCGTACCAGAACAATCCTCGGAATTTGTCGACGTTGTACTGAAATGTATCTAATCTAGTTGTCCGCATAGCAGTCCAGTTGTTGTAAGGGTATAATTTATTCCGAGTTATTCCGAATTTATTCCGATGTTTATTTTTATCTTATTTATTCAGTCATTACAGGTCATACGTTTAATTCAAGTTAAATTTTCAACAAAATATGATGTATCGGCTACCGATTAAACCAATTGGACATGTGTGTGCTGGCGACCTGCATGACAGAAAAAACAAAACACAGCTAGTTCTCAACGACCGTATTAAGTCTGACATAATTTAAACGAACCTTGGAATGTGGCATTTTATTTATTTACTGTGTATTTTAGGTCTTTCTAGCTGAAAACCACAGGCATGAATGAATTCAGAAAAAATGGCCCTTTGTTCCTGAAAACTTATGGGAAACACAAAAAAAAGGTGGAGGCGTGGCTCTCTCCTGACATGAGAAAAATGGCCTTCTCAACTACATCCACATCTGATTTATCTGCTATTGAACAGAACATTGTACAACCTGAAAAGAAAAGGTATTTTTGTTTAATTGTGTGTTAATTATGCTTTGCGTAAAAAGCTTTTGCAATTGACTAAACTACACCTTTAACTAGTTGCATATAATGCATTTTGTAATGCATATAGAAATTGGTTTTAATGTTTTCTGCTACAGAAACAAATTTAGTTTTATTTGAACCGCTACTGCTTGTTTTGATATTCAGGAAAAAGACGATAAGCACCGCGTCTTCAAACTCTACACGTGCTACACGTAAAGCCAAGCAGAGGGCCTTAACAGCTTTGAGGGAGAAAGGTAGTGATGAAGAGAATCTTTTCATCCCGGAAACTGGACCGAGGCATGCTAACCAGAAAAGGTAGGGTCAACTTCAGAATTAATTTTGAATTTGCTAATCTAATGTACTGCTGAAAAGCTACGTTTTACAGGGCTATTTATTTAATTCCAAATATCAGATATTTTGTATTTATGTCGTAAAGAAAATTTGAACTAAGAATTGCTATGGGGAAATTGGTATGTTATTTATTTTATTTTATTTTTTTCCTGTTAACAGAGGAGTTATCCCCATGCGAAGGTTAAGGTCGAAGCGGGCTGAAAATCGTAGGGCTTTGGTGGTGAGCACCAGTGAGAGTGAAGATGACCCAGTGATACAGCCACTACCACAGCGGAGGAAGGGAAAGGGGCAGCTCAAGCAGAGCTGCTGTGAGAGAGAAGGGAGCACGGAGGACAGCCGCAGAATGAATCCTAGGACTGGTGCAAGCACTGGGTAAGCATTTTCTTTTCTTTTAAATGTACTGTAGCATTCTGAGACAGTTTACCAAAGTGCAGTGTATAAGCTTTAAGTTTACCCTTTGTCCTAAAATCTTGGCAACAGTTGAATAAACCAACCAATTCACCAGTTTTTGAATGTTGGCATGGAATGAGGAACATGCATAAGATTGCCCTGCTTCAGTAATTCAAACCCCCTGTGAGGGGTGGTGGTGACTATTTGGACAGAGGATCAAGTGAGCATATAACAAATGAGGGCCTCCAAATGAAACTGGCCCTCTTCCTTTTGTTGTAATTTTTATTTTGTATTGAGTCTAGTGTGATTTGTGCCCACAGTGTTTCGTGTGGTTGCTTCTGGACTGGTGAACTACTTGTCAATGACTGCAACATATTTTTGATTGATTTTTTTTTTTTTGGTTGTTCAACATGTCCCAGTATTTTTTTGTTGCCGTCTTTTTCCTGAAGGTCAGTCAGCGCTGAGGCTCTACCTCCAGATCTGGGTAAATTTGTCACTAATAGAAGGAGAATGCCCCTGGAAAACCCTAAGGCCACAAAGCCCAGAAGAATGAAGACGAAAACAAGTGTAAGGGTTAACCTTCTTGGTATGCCTTTGGCCATTTGAGAATTTACCCTCAGTAAAAATTTAGTTGAAATATTAATGACATGCATTTATTGATATGTCATTGAACAAGAACTGTATTTTTTTGCAGGTCCTCGTGTCGAGTAGGAGTCTGAATTCATCAGAGGATTTTGTGAAAAATCCACCTCGACGTGTTAAGAATCATAACAAGGAGTTATTTTTGGAGAAAACGGACTCTGAAATCGTTGGGACCCTCTCAAACCTTAGTGGGACAAGGAACCTTTTAAAGGAGGTCTCCCTAAATAGGACAAGTGACAGAATTTTGAAAAGTTGCTATAAAAAGCCCCTACTATCCAGTACCCCCTCTCTTGTCTTCAAACCTAGTTACAGGCATTATGATCCGTCTATCAGTGAAATATCTTTCAGCAACGATGAATTTGTTGATGTTTTCAAGTCCAGCATAGAGCTGACCAAAAATGCTATTTCTCCCAGGTCACAGGAATTTAGAATTCTGCAGGAGAGGAGGCAGGGATTAGGGAGCAGCAACTCTGCAAATTTACCTCTTAGCGATAAGGTTGGGGAGCTGAGTGATGGGACAACCACACAGCATAGCAAGGAATTGTTTTCTCGTGTTGACTGTGATACTGTTGATGAAAGCAAGGGTAAAAGAAAGGAAAAAAGTTTTTCTTTAGTGGAAGATTTTTCTCTTTCCACAAAGGACTTTGTGTCTGCCAAGACACATTTGGATTCTCTTATATTAAATTTAAAGGAAAGATGCAGGACATCAAACTCTGTGGTACTTTTACAAAAGGTAGACATTTCAAATGACCAGGTTGAACATAGTAACAGGGAACAAGGAGAGGAGGTGCGTTCCACCTTTATAGGTTGTGGTATAGCTGAGACTTGCAACCAGTCTGGAGGCAAATTTTGCAGTGACATGGAAGTACCTCAGCGGAAGGAAACCGATGCTGCTGGAAGTACTGATGATGGAATAATTTGTGCAAGTCAAGTTTGTCAGAATGGATCAGAATTAAAATGTTTTGACCCTAAAAGTACCTCTGTGCTATGCTTTTCAAGCTCTGCAAGTTCCTCACATCACAGTGAACTTAAACTTCAAGAGGAAAGTGAGCTGGGGGCTTCCGGCAGCAATGACCGCCAACACAACTGTGTAGAACCAAGTTCCAATGTTCCTCTGCCAACATGCTCACATGAAGCAGTTTTAGAGAAATGCCTTTCTTCAAAACCCACAGTTTTACTCCAATGCCTTGATCTATCCAAACACATCCAGGGCAACAGAGACTTGGCCACATGCGCCAGGTTTGATTCCCGGCATGAGCTCGGAAGCGAAGCGAGCAGCCATGTAGATGCTCCAGGAAACACAGACGGAGAGGTGTTGCCTAATTGCTCTGGATGGGAAGGAACCAAAACTGTGAGACTCCAACACGGCAGTCGTAGAAGCGGAAAATGTGGGCTGCGCCGGAGACTGTCTGACGCGTTTGCTTCTAAAGCGACAAACTTTTCAGCTGACTTTGCCTCGCCGGCTGCTGAGAAAAGGGGCCCTGGTAGATTAAGGACTCAGGGACCTGTCAAAGACAAGTCTGGGACAGGGCGGAAAGCTTGCATCAGCGGTCTCAGTGTGAGCAGGTGGGCCAAGAAAGACCAACGGCAGAGGCAAAAGAAGGGGACCCAATTGCTCTTGTCTGGAGATGGCTCCTTGTGTGATTTCCAATTGGGATTCAACAACAAGAAATGTACCATTGTGAGTGCATTTCAGTGACTTCTTAAAGTGTTTTTGCTATTGCCGTAAATGCCGTTGTACGGTATGATCCGTTGTGTTCTGAGAAAGGACGCAAGGTCTGATAACACTAAATTTGTTAAAGAAACTGTTGCTGGAGAGAGCTTTAGTAGGTGTCGATTGGTCATTATTCCACCTTGAATGAATCTAACGCATGTTGTCAAATTGTAGGAGACCGCGAACAGCTGGTTACAAAGCCCCAGCGGTGCATTTCCTGGGACACCAACAATCAGAGAGCCCCTTAACATGAGCTCTCTTTTGGCCGGCTTCACCCCCGACTTCCTGAATACTCATACCTGGAGCCGACTGAAAGCGGCTTTGTCAGTCCACAAGAAGAAAAGGGGTGAGAATTCCTGATTCCCTAGACAGGGGAAAGTACCAAAATGATGCCCCCACCCATTTATCTTGTAAAGAAATGCAGAAATGCTTTTGGAGCACCAATAACATATTAATTGTGGAAGTTTTCAATGCATTAATGACACAAGCATCTTCTTAATTAGTTTCCCTGAATACAATTTACAAAGAAAATTGTCTAGTGCTGACTAACACTTACACTTAACACTTTTCCCCCCCCTTCAGCTTTCTTCACACCGAAAAAACCACTGTCCCAAGTTGAAGCCCTCAGGATTGGAATGCTGCATGGGAGCCCTGAGCTTTTGGGCACTCCTCAGTCACACCAACTGCGGCCATGTCTGAGAAATACAGAGGCTTCCCTTCTAGTGAGTTTTCTTAGGTCACCTAGCCTGTGTAAATGAAAGTGCAGGCTTGCATTTCAAATGCGCGACACAAAAATGCTATTTAACCAAAGAGAATTCTATTTTTGTCTGTGCAACATAAACCTTCCTTTTTCTTTTCCTCAGGGATGGAGTAAAAAGCTGTGGCTTTGATTTAGAGATCTGATGGATTGTCCATATTAGTCCATGTGGATTTTAGAAAAATCTATTTTTTACTGTTTTTATTGTATTTAAATTGTTAGATGTAGTTAAAAATATCGCAGCTTGTTTCTTACCAAAAACAAACAAAATTCTACAATTCCCTTTGAGGAGAAAATAACGGGCAATACAATATTCATGTAGTTTACATTTAAACATGCACGGTACAGCCTGGTTCTGCTTCATTGTTTATTCAAGGTGCATACACATTCAGCTGTCCGCACTCCCGATGCTACTCTGACTGCTCAGGTTTGGCAATTGTGTTGTGGCAGCAGCCACAGAGTGTCATGCTAAAGTTTAGCATTTGTGCATTTCAGAGTTCCAGGGATTCTTTTGAGGCCATCTCAGACGCTGAAAAAGTGTACCATGAGTGCCAACAGGAGGGCCCCATATCCTTTGAACAGTGCATTCCGCTTCACAAACTGAAGCTGTGTAAGAAGATAGGAGAGGGCACATTTGGAGAAGTTTTTTCAACAGTTAATGAATTCAAGGAAACTGTGGCGTTGAAGGTATGATACTCCTAGGATAATATTGCCCAGCAATTCCTATGGTTTATACAAAGCTATAAGAATTCATATAAAGCAGTATTGAATTTGATTGCATTTACAGATTATACCCATTGAAGGCAGTCAGAAAGTGAATGGAGAAGAACAAAAGACATTTGGTGAAATCCTTCACGAACTGATTATTTCGAAGTATGTACATTGTCATTTTACGCTACTGTAAAATTGCAATTGTGAATAAGAATTTATTTTCAAATTTAAAAAAAATGCATTTGAACTGAATTTCAAGCTTACAAGTCTATTTTTTCCCCTTAGAGAGTTGAGCAGCTTGAATGCAAAAGAAAATAACAAAACAAACGGTTTTATCGGATTAAATAAGTGAGTAAACCAATCTCTTTGTGGTGTTTTTATAATGATTGCACTTGTGCACAGGAAGTGTGTGGTAGCCACTGTTCATGTTTTTAATGCATCATTTTAAAAACAAAACCTACAAAATCTATCGCATAGGAAAATAACATTTTGAAGCTGGTAGTAGTTATGGTTTTCATAGCCACAGGATAATTACCTTGACTGTTGCCTGACATCGACTCATTTGTCTTCAACATCCAGTCGAAATGTTCAATTTGCTCATTAGCCCCAGCTTTGCATTTCATGTTGACAAGGAACCGTAAAAAAATTTTTAGGAAATCTCTCAGGCCTTTTGTAGGCTGTCAGAGAACTGTAGTTATTTCAGGCAGGCTATTAGACATTTCTGGATGTCTGGGCTATCTGCAATGACAACAACAAATACTTCTATACGTAAGGGTGCTATCAACAATATATACTATATATATATATATAACAATATATACTATATTATATCCTCATTCCACAGCGGGATATGTCTCGTCATAACTTCCATTAACTGAACATGTTCAGTTAGACCATTGGATTGCATTCAATGAATATTTTAACATTTTTGCTTGCAAGTTCAGTGTGTGTATTTGTCATTATTCTTGTTTGTTCTGACGCAATGATCCTTTCACATGCTAATGGTGGTGATTTTCCTCATTTATTTCATTGTTTCAGCGTACACTGTGTTTGTGGTTCTTATCCTGAGCTACTCCTAAAGGCCTGGGACAAATTTGACAAGGATAGAGTGTCCGAAAATGATCGGCCTGGTAAGATTTTGTTAGAGTATTATTGGCATTAACTAACCACTGTATGAAAGCCCTTTTGTGACCGTCATGTAGAGTTGCATTTGTGTGTGTTTGTTTTAATTTTTTATCTTTAATGCCAACTGTTCTCCAGATTTATTTGGGGATGATCAACTTTATGTGATCCTGGAATTTGAGTTTGGTGGAAGTGATCTTGAAAACCTGGATGGCAAGGTAAAATGTTCTGAGCTAAAATAAAACTTATTACATTTTAGTTTAATATGGTAGATTTTATTTATCATTTGCTGTTGTTTAACAGATTGACCACAGTTTTGTTATAGGTGGATTAATCTTACTCTCGGTATACATTTGGTAAAGCAGTGTAGGTCTTGGAAGAAAGATGCTCCGCCCCCCCTCCAAAGAAATGTTCTCCACTGTGACTGACCTTTTTTCTACTTCTTAAATATTTGAAGCTGTCATCTGTGGCTCTAGCAAAAACCCTTCTGCACCAGGTCACTGCTGCTCTGGCTGTAGCTGAACAAGCTCTGTGTTTCGAGCACAGGTAAGTGAACACTTTGCTTCAGTGTTCCCCATCATAAAGCACACTGGCAAAGGAAGATCTATCATTTTGCTGTCATCTGATGGTAACCTAGTTTTTAATGCCACAGGGATTTGCATTGGGGAAATATCCTTGTGAAGCCCACCAAGGAAAAGTCGGGGACGTACATCCTGAACGGGATATCGCACAGCTTTGATACCAAAGGCATCCATGTCAACATCATCGATTACTCTCTGTCCAGGTTGGAAATAGGTCAGTTCTCCTATTTCCGATCATCTAGATATTTCCGTTCTATAAAGATTTTGGATACGACTGCTTGAAATTACAATGCGGTCATATAATGAGCAAATGCAAGTAGCATGAACAGCGTAGGCAAACATTTTCATATATTAATGCAAGCTCTTTGCCTTCCCTCTCAGATGATCTGACGGTTTCCTGTGACATTTCCACTGATGAAGAACTCTTCATGGGGAAGGGAGACTATCAGTTTGACATTTATCGGAAGATGCGAGCAGAGAACAAGTGAGGTTTTTCGACCACGGTTTCTTCTTGACGTGATGCCACTTAAGTTACTATATTCATAATATTGTCTTGTTTTCTTTCTTTTTTTAGCAATAGCTGGAGTGAATACAATCCCCACACAAATGTGCTGTGGCTTCATTACCTGGCGGACAAACTTCTTCACATAAGGTACAAGAACAAAGGGCATACTAAACCAATGAAGGAGCTGAAGGCAAGCATCTGCAAGTTCCACAGCGAAGTGCTGGGATTCAAGTCGGCTACTAACGTTCTCGAGTGTAGCACTTTATTTCAGTGAGTTTTGCTTTCCTTTGGATTGTAAAACCTCACACCTTTTCTTTTACGTACAGACGTGTGTCCATGGAGGCTAATATAAATAACTGTGAAATGGTTTTTAAAAAAAAATAAATGTTTTATACAAGAAGAACTTCTGCTGTAAATGGACGCAAATATTATTGTATATTCAATGAAAATAGTTGTTCAATTATGAACACTGTTGCAGAATGTCTCCGTTGTTCTTTGTAATTGCGCATTACTCTGAACATACTGTGTTCTAGTTCTGTTAATCTAAAGGCTCGTATTTCATTCATTTAATCTCATCTCAAGTTGCCTGAAAAGAAAGAGCAAAGTATTATTTGGTCTTTCACAACTGCCCCTGAAAGGCTGCCCATTCAGAAATTCCGTTGCCTGATATTTACGTCATGGAGTGTCCTGTTTGGTGGTGTATTAAGAGTGATTGGTCCTCAGAAGGAGAAGTATTTGGTGAACCACTCCTGCCGCTGGGGATCTTGAGGTTCAGTCCCAGGTTCCAGGGCTCTCTGTTCAAAAGGGGGCCTGATTGACAAGGGGGAAAGGTAGATTCAGAATTCCATTTTAAAATGCAAAACATCTTGCACATGGCTGCACTAACAATCTTAATCGTGTGAATGTGCCACAATCAGATATCCATTTCAAGAAAATGTTTACAACCTACATGTGATCAACTCTGCTTTTTAAAATTCAAATACAAAAAAAAAATATATATATATATATTTGGTTCCTACGACATCACTTATCTAGAGAGGTTTAATTATTAAACCTTTGATCACGTGATAATACTAATTGTAGGGTTGTATTAAGTATTAGTATTAATAACCTGGAAGGCTGACTGTAGTTGTCAAGGCTCTGTTGGGGCTCCTCTGCGGGAGATCGGTACCTCATCCCCTGCCTTGGCTCTGGGGCCAGGGTGATGGGTGTGTTGTTTCGGGATGCACTCCGGTCATGCTCAAAGCTGGGCGACTTCACTGCTTGTGGAGAGCGGATGCCCGCTGCAGCGTCTGGCACCAAGAAGCTCTTCTCATAGGAGCTCAGGTTGGGAACGCTGGTGACGCGAGGTGGCATGTCTTCCATCCTCTTTTTCTGCCACAGTAACGGAAATGACTACAGCTACGCGCAGCTATCGACTTGTTTAACACAATCCAACAGCGTGAAAAAGCTAGCTGAGTCAAATGCTCAAACCCTAGTGATTAATTAGCTAATTGTTTTACATCCAAGTACGTATGAATATGTTAAAATATGTTAAAATGATCAAATTAGATTTGCAATTTTGAATATCATTTTCTTAATTATACAATTTTTTCCGATACCCCAGTGACATTACAAGATATTTGTTTAGTTACATACATTTACATTTATATGGGGATAATTAAAGATTAGATATGCTGAGTGTTATTGTTAAATGATCCCAATAACTTAAAGAAGACTTAAAGAGTTATAAGTTAAAGAAGACTTTGTAGCCCTTGGTCTGACCCAACAGTTGATGAATGAGACAAAATATGAAAGTATTAAGAAGTTCCAATTACCCTTAATGTTGGAGTTAAGCTTCCTGGCTGGGGCCTGTTCTCATAAGCCTTTAGAGTGGCCTTGTCACTTGCTACCTGGGGATGCTGTTGGAGCTGATGGCGTTCTTCCTGATATAAAAAATATCTACAGGTGAGAAATTATCTCACGTCGAACAAATCATTTTCAGTAACCAATTCCCGCTTCCTCTCATTCTGATTAGATAACCAAATACCAATCTTTTCAACTTCACTTTAATTCCTGAATTGTCTACAATGACAGCCTAATCAAGTGTGGCTTGCACAGCACATTACGATAGCCCTTAAAAGGGGCATTTATAAGCGAAATACCACTTACCATGAGCCTCTTAATGATTTGATCTCTCTCAGAGAGCTTGTCTTGTAGCTTCCCAATGACGTGCTGACCCTCAACTCTGGATTCCCGCCTCTTGGAGTTTTCATCTTTTTCCCTCAACCTTGATTTAATTTTGAAACACACAAATTACCCACTAATGTTATGAAAGTGGACTGAATATAATAGACTTGCTCTAAAATCATTTTAATATGTAAATGAAAAACTTTATCTTTCAAGACACTTATGATTAGAAATTTATAAAAATATATGATTTATACATTTGGAATCGCCTGAATCAGCACATACGAGGTTACCATCAATGACTGATGGAACCACTTAGCTATAATCTACTTTATAGATCCTTGTGATTTGAAAATATTACTTTAAGATAACGTATACATATGGATCATAAAAATTCCCCTTTCCAAGTTGTGTCTATCTCTAACCTTAGTCAGTTACCCCTAACATCACAGCTGAAAGTGTGGGCTGTACAAATTAGTCTGGTATCTAGGTTAAACTCTTCAGCTTTTCAATATGTGCCCCGTGATCAATACTAAAATGTGAAAATGCAATGCATGATGTTGAAAAAATTATAAAATGTACATAAAAAATGTAAATGTTTTGGTTTTTGATGGCTGTGCTAATAAAACGTTTATATTGTAAATATATATTCCAGGGAGATTTTTGTGGGAATGTTATTAGATGTTCACGAAGGGGCAGTGTGTGTATGTTTGCCTAATCAGTCATTCTGAAATGGTAAATTTAACTGTGGTACTCTGTTTCCAAGGAGACAATTCTTGCTTGCAGTCGGGTCTGGGCACTGCTGAAGTCTGACACGATGGTCTGAATCTCCTTCCTGTGCTCTCTTTTCAGACACTCCACCTCCATGTGCTGTCTATTTAACAGCTCCTCCTCCCAGGACCTGAAAGCAAATCAGAGGACAGTCTTTCCTTGCCAACCTTCTCACCAGGAGGTTGGCGAATACTAAAACAGAATCCACTCGCTTAGCATCCTTCCAGCACAATTTGGAAAACTTACCAACTTGTCCAACATATGGGGCATTTTAAATAATTCAATAGAAAAAGGTCCAACCCTTCTTGAAATTATACTTAACATTTCATAGTGTGTGAGATAATGCCACAGCTAAGAAACCACAGCCATATATTGTTTAAATGATTAATTCTACAATAATATAATCATAGTTATGTCTGAAACTAACATGAAAGCAGTACGACCTTAGCGGCAATGTTCAAATCTAAAGCTCTATTAAGCAATTGTGTGGGAGCAGGCCTCCGTCTCAGAATTGCTCACATTTCCATAATGTTACAAAAAGAAAACACTCAATGGCGTTCAACAGTGTCTGCATTTATACCCACCTCCTCTGATGCTGCTCTGTGTCCTGCATTTTGTACAGCTCCTGCGTCTTGCACTCCACCTGCGAGTGCAGAGTCGCCAGCTGTTCCTTCAACTCGCTGTTCTGTCTCCTCAGCCCCATGACTTCACTGTGGCACTCGTCCAGCTGTCTCTCGAAGGCCTGGACCTGGTTCTGCTGCTTGAAGTCCTGAGTCAGTGAGAAACGCAGGCTTGTTTCAGACCTCTGTTGAGGCAGGGTCAGATCTGAAACTGTATTGTAAGCAGCGTCTTACAATGAATAGAGTGCCACGTTTCACAACATCATACTGTTCACCAGACATGGGCTGGAAGCTAATATACTTCGGATGAGAGGTAACTCATGTTAGTAAGATGCTATAATACCAGATCTCCCCGGCCATGTTTTGATAATAATACTACAGCGCATGCTTGCTATACACCAGCCTTTGTTGCTGAGGACCGCATGAAGCAGTCTGCGCCTACCTGCTGCAGGGCCACCAGCTCGGTGTGAGTCCGGAGCTCTGCCTGCAGGTCCTCAATCTGCTGCATGTGCCTCTGTGTCACCTGCCTGCACCAGTCGGTGTGCTGCTGTGTCAGCTCCGCTTTCTGTCTGTCTGGAGTACACCCACAGAGAGAGGACTGACGCTCTCGCTCCCTCGCCCGCAGTGCAAACCATAGTCTGCATGGTGCGTCCTGGAGGAAAACTCTGAATACGGCCAGGCTAAGTGTGTCAATGCTAAAACAGACTGCAGCTTCCTGAACTAGCATGCAGCAGCAGTGTTTTTATTGGGTATGATATTGGGACAATACAAAAAGTGTAGAAACTGCAGAAATGTGATGCTTTAGACTGGCTAGAAACTAGCCAACAAAGCTTTAAATGCTATTAGTGGACGGGCCGGCCCTGTTACCCAGGAGGAGCTTCTGCTGCGCCTGCTGGCGGTGTCTTTCAGCCTGCAGTTCCTCCTGAGCTTGCTCCTCCAGAGCCCGCAGGGCCTGCTGGTGACTGTGCCACTCGGTCCGCAGCGCCTCCTCGTGCTGCTGCCACGCACTCTCCTCCATTTCCTGCACATAGCCAGGAAGTCAAACAGTAAAAAACACAGCATTGCCCATCACAGCCCTCCGCTGCCTCAAGAGCGCCCGCATCACCAGCAATGATGAGCTTGATAAGCTCAGTGAGTGTCATGGCATTAGTTCAACCATTAATTGTTAATGATAAAAGACAGCGATTTGAAAGCCTAACAACTTCCTTGCTTAAAGAGTATTGTACATGTACTAAGTTGAAACAGTGGAACAGTCTTGTATTTTACCTTGAAATCTTGGTCTTTCATCAGTTGTTCTTTCTCTGTAATCGTAGGTTGCTGCTGCGCCTTACAACTGTAGCTGAGTGTCACCGTTTCCTTGATTTTCTGCTTAAGGCTGTCTCTTTCATTGATGGCAAATAACTCCCCTGTCTGCCTGACGTCTGTACCAGAACCAGTCTTTTTCGCCTCTAACTTCAACACAAAACCAGTAAGAATAAGAGCAGTCAAATCTGGGAAACGGGATGCCCGGATACTGTCCGGCATCACCAGAGACTGGCCGTAATTTCAGCCATTTAGCTAAAACGAGTACAAACGTAATGCAGAAGACTAGTGTAAAATGTTTGATTTTATGTATAGCGCAATCACAGTTAAGTAAGACCGTGCTTCACGAAAGCATTATATGGCAGAATAGCCCTCCAAAAAAACTGGAAAGGGGCAGCAGAGCCCTGCAGGTTCAGCGAGGCACAGGCTGACGGCCCCATTTGTCAGCCGGCGTGTTTATGTGCCCGGCCAGATCCAATCAGGTACCTGTGTCTGCAGGTCCCGCACTTTTTTCTGCCAGCGTTCATTCATCTCCTTCATTTCGGCATCCTTGTCCCTCTGCAGGCGCGTGAGAGTGGCGAGATGTTGCTCCAGGAGTTCGCTCCTCAGACACTCGCACGCCTCCCTGCAGGGACAAGGAGGGCTCATTAATCCCACCTCCTGATGCAGGCACAACTGTCACGGTAGGCACCTCGGCGACAACAGACACGACAACAGACTCCAGTATTTCTCCCTGTCCCACAATACTTCTACAGCATTTTCTAACACATTTTCTTCCAAATGAGCGAGCAAATTCACTCACCGGCTGCCGCAAATACAAAAAAATACAAAAAAATCTCGAGAAGCAATCAGAGGATCAAAAAAATCAAAAATACATGCCTTCATCTCTCCTCTCTCCTGCAGCTTTAGTGTCCGGCAGTTCATAGAATCAGTTAGAAATTGGCTGGGCCCTGCCGTTTTGTATTGATCTTAATCGAGTTTGTCTTCAGAATGTCTCACCCTACCTTATTTTTTCCTCTTGGTTTCTCTCTGCCTCTTCTAAAATGATTATTTCCTCTTTAAGAGCTGAAACCTCCGTTTGGTGTTTTTCTTCCTGCAGCTCAAAGTCTTCCTGGAAGAGACACTGAGATCTAATTAGAGTGGACCTCCAGTTATGTCTGATCGTCACGCTTTGCCATACATACGGCATCCAGCATTCATGCACAAGGGATTTAAACAGATGAATTCACCCAGCTTTGATCCTCTTGTTTCATAATCAATACTTTATTTATCCACCAATGTCTACTGTCTGCGTGTGCACACGAAAGGGAAGCAGAAAGATTTAACTGGGTCATAACTCTAAACACCAACAGCTTGACATAACAACATGCATGAAGCAGTGAATTAGGTTGAAATGAATAATTCAACACTGATGTTTCATACCAGTTCAATAAGAGCTGTATGTATGCTTCACACATCCGGGCTCCTAACATGCTGTTAGAACCGCAGCCGTATTCCTGTATCACTGTCTATCGAAAAGCACTCTCAGTGCCTTGTATGCTCAAACAAAATGTATTTATCTTTTTCATACTCTAATGATAGAATGCTCTTCAAACCGCTTTTTTTCTCAAACAAGACAGTTGTTTCCATGCAGTGCTCCAAACCCCCTCTAGGTGGAGGAAGAAAAAAAAAGAAACCTTGCAATCCCATGTCCCTGGGAGGGTAGAGCACGCCGCTTCTCGTACAACCCTCGCTCGGCCTATTACTGCTGTATCAGCTGCTATCAGGCAACGGCGTAGCTCTCCTCTGCATTGCAGCGGGGGGAGGGGCAGAGTTACCTTTGTCTGGGCGGCGGCGCGACGGGCCTGTTCCAACTCCTCCCTCAGTCGGACCCACTCGGGGGCGCCCTCCACCCGCTGGGTCGCGGCCTCCAGCCTCGAGATCTGGACATGGTGGCCACAGCACAGGGAAGGAGGGCGGGGCTCCCTGGAGTTATTTTTGCCGTCTCAAAAAACACCTGCAGCGCTGCGTCTAGCTACACTACAACCGAAGCATCTGTGCGCTCTAACTATGTCAGTAATGCAGATGAAACGGAATGAACCCGGAAGGTTCCCACTGCCTCGGTAACCTATTATTAACACATTATGATTCTCCACATGTCTGGCCTCCACTAGTCTTCTTCCTCCGTTGAGGAGAAATTGCTCCCACTGTGTAGTTTAAATTATTTAAACTGTCAGCTATTTTAATTCAATTGTTTTCTGACAGTGATTCATTGGAAAACAGGTGATTTCCATAAGTACTAAAAAAAAAAAGGATACCAAAGCATAACTTTAATTTTTGTCTTTTCTTTACAGTTTCTTCTTGTGCAATATATTTTTATATATTCACTACCAATATACAGGCAAATAAATTATTACAAAGTACTAACAGTGTAACGCACTAACATCAAATGTCTGACACTACATTTAAGAGAAGGAAATGTATATTCACACGAACGTACTCTGGAGACCAGGGGCTACCCAACAGGTCTTGTTTAGAGTAGCAGACTGACAGAGGAGGCCCTCTCGAAGCTCACCTCATGGAGAGACACCTGAAGCTGGCACTGAAGGTCCTCCTTCTCTTTCTCCAGCTCCCTGCGCTCATCCTCACCTCTCCGTTTCAACTCTTCAGCCTGCGTCCGGAGATCCTGCAGCCACAGGGACAACCTTGTTCAGCCGCCTCAGCAGAGCACTGAAAGAGCATTCAATTAATTGGGGCCAAGGTGACTATTACAATTCCGGCACCGTTTCAATCTGAGGTCAAATAAAGAGGACGTGTTTGGAATTTCCTTTATTGCTGCAGCTGCAGCTCCCTATGTCCTTCAAGTTGTGCCCAGAGGAAATAGAGGGCTGCGCTTGTGTATTAATTCTGGGTTGCAGCGTGTGACTTTGCTGCTTGCCAAAGACAAAGAGAGCCAGCTTGAGGGCGGCTGACAAAAAGTGAACAGTTCTGACAGTCCATGTAAATTGCAGGACACTGATGTGGCCATTGACAGATGGAGCATCGTTCCCTTTCATTTGAGTCAAATGGATATTGGATATTGTGCAAGGAGTACGATAGATTACAATTCCTCGTGAGAAACCTGCGGGATCTGAAAGGGCATTTGTCCATGCCTTGAATCTGCCTCATGGATGAAAGCTCACCTCCTGTGCCTTCTTCCTCTCTGCATCCACGGCAGTCTGCGCGTCTCTCAGCTCGCCCGCATGCTTCCTCATCACCTCCTCCACAGCCTTCCTCAGCTGCTCCTTCAACCGGCCCCTCTCCTCCTCCGCCTGCTGTCGGGCACACCTCAGCTCCTCCGCCTGAGCCCTCTGCAGCTCCAGTCTCTGGGCTGCCAAGGCCTCCGTGTGCTGAGGGCACAGTGAGGTCCCCAGGGGGCGACTGACCCAGATGCAAACAACCCTTGGCACTCTTACCGCCGGGCCCTCTACTTCCCCTACTTCGCTCAATAGCTGAGTGCTGAGCCATTGTCCAAAACAGGTACCCCTGTACCTATGCTCTCTTCTGACTGGACCTGGACCTGAAATTACTATACAGTAATTGTGGGCCGCTAAACTAAGCATGCTGTTGGAAGGAGAAACCACATATATCTTTTAGTCAAAGGGCATTTATCATGCTTTTCATTGGCTTGGCAATAATCATATTTACTGTCACTTGCCTCGACTTGACATTTCAGCTGTGGTGCCTACTGAGCCCGTGGGGCGGGGGGTGCAGCGTGTACCTGCTTGACCAGCCGAGCGTGGTCACTGCTCCTCCCACTGCTCTGCTGCTCCAGCTCCTTGGCCCGCTGCTGGAGGCGACACACCTGACTCCTGAGCTCCTCCACCTCGGCAGACGTCCTGCTCTGCGTCGAGCACTGGCTCATCAGCTCCTCTGCGGTTAACACAAAGAGCTACATGCTGTCCCAGGTGACTTTTGAGATCTGCTCTCAGATCTACCCTTTTAGCCAGTAACCTCTGTCTCTCCTAGGGGGACTTAAAAGATAAAATATAGTATTTGACATTAAAACCCGGGCACACAGTACATAGAAGGCCCAAGAGAGTCAACTATGTGCATTTGGAATAAATATGCCACAAACTACACAAAGTAGCTGCGATTTCCATGTTCCATTTAAATACGAAAGGATTGGATTGGATCATTGGAGGAGCAGTGTCACTGAAGATACTTTGCCCACCAGTGTGAAGGCATCAAATTGGGCCGTCTCTCACAGAAGGGTCTCTGACAGCCCTCACTGTGCTGACAAGCAAATAGCTGGTAGAGCAACCCCAGAAGGTGCCCTTTAAGAAAACAATGTGTTTACGCTGGGATGAATGTGTCAAGGTAAGAGGTGAATGGAAAATACTGTAAGTTCATGTTTCTAGACTGAACCGTTGATATACTTAAATGTACCTTAATTTATTGACTCCTCACATATACATTGAATAAATATGCTCATTATCATTTTAAAATATATAGTTTATTTAAGTAGCTAAACTATACATTCTATATATCATACCATATATACTTGAAATATACAGGACTGAGGAAAAAAGTCTAATGCGCGCAGCAATATTTTTGACATGCATTTCAAAAATGTAAAATTGAACTCTGAATTTCACCCTGTGCTTATAAACATTGCGTTAAACTATGAGAATTAATACAATTAAAGGAACGTGGTCGACTATAAAAGCGGGTTTGGCGGAGGGGCAGTGGGTGTCGGTCATAGACGCTGGCCTCTGAGCGGACAGGGTTTGATTATTGGACTCTACCCGACTTGTTCAGCAGCTCGTCCTCCTGCAGCAGGAGCCGCTCCTTGGCCACTGCCAGCTCCTCCTCTGCTTTCTTCACACCGGCCTCTGCCTCCTGGACCCTGCGGCGCCCTTCCTCCTGCTGTCCCTCCAAGTCCTGACGGCAGAGACACACCGCAGCTCATGGCAGGGCAGGTACGGGCAGGCCTCGCAGACGCCGTTTAATTACCCTGTTTTCAATGAAGCTAATTAGCACCGCGTCTTCAAAGGACCAACGTGAATAACTTTATAAGCTTTAAAAAAAAAACTGCCTTGTCTGTTGGCCTCCAGCAAGCAGACAGCGGCGGACGGGCTTCCGACACTAATTAAACGCTTAAGAAAAGCTCCAGACTTTCTTTCCTCTGTTGATTGTAAGGGATGGTATTTTTATCCGCCAATATAGGAAAAGCCAAAGATGTAAAACATTTTAATCCTACGCACTGCAGCGCAGATCCAATTTGCTAAAAAGTCTTCCATCTTAAAATTGCACTCTTTTTTTATGTGACACTCTCCTTTCCAGTGACGCATATTTAACACAAGGTGAATTAAATCAATAGACGGAGTATAAATCACCTTTCTCTCAGGACCACATTGCCCAAGTGGCCCAAGAGGAAACTAATGAACCTCCCAGCATTTTTCATCAGACCGAAGAGATGACAAATACCACCATCTGCTTCAGTCCTGCAGCTGTGTCTCCTAATCGCCGCTGTCACGTCTGAACACAGTCATTTTCCTTGTTAGCAGAAGTGGAGGTAGCAGTTACTTCACAAAGCCATCGTTTATTACGAAAAACCCATTAAAAGATCATCTTAGTCGCGGCCAATAAATACAGCATCTTGTAGGATGCATAAACTAATTTAGCCATTCAAAGGACCAGCTCAATAAACTTGTTTCCCCTCCGCCAAAGAGGACGAGGGGAGGCTAAATGACCCGCAAAGCAGAATAAATGTTGAGAGTGGGGACCCACCAGCTGGCGTCCCTGACTCTTCCCCGACTCCCCACCTTTATGGCAGAAAGGTACAGGGAAGGCCTGCGGATGACGGACACCTTGGCTGACTGTGTCAGCGCAAAGAGAACTCAGGCAACCACGTCTGGAGCAACATGCTCCAGGGAATACTGAAAGAAATCTAAAATGCACATGCTGTCTCCTTTTGATTTCCACTGTTTGTGACATCTGGCATTTATTAGAATGAGAAATTAGAAAAAAAATCATTATGTTTTGAATGGACTTTTCACCGTCTTTGCGTACGTCCCGAACAGGAAAGACCGACAATAGTTGCATGCTCGTATTTGATGTGTGACTATTTCCATAAGATATTAATAACATACGGAAAGTTAATATTGTCTCAGTAAAACGATTTTGCTAATGGCATCCGCTGTTATATTATTTCAATATGAATAACCACTGCCAACCCAAGTAAAACCAAATTTTTGGTTTTCACCTAATACGTCTTTAACACAGATCTAATAGTTGCACGATGTCGATTAAACAACTGTTTAATTACAGTTCTGATCCCATCTGTGAAGGGGGATGACAATAATGAATGGGGCGTGACGTGTGGAGCCTATGGTGTTATCCTGTCAGTACCTTTATCCTCTCCAGTAGCTTGAGAGAATGCCTCTTGCTGTCATTCAGCTTCTGCCCTTTGGCCTCCAGCTCCCCCTCCATCCTCTTCAGCTTCTGCTGCAGTGAGGCCTGCGTGGCCTTCCAGTGCTCCAGCTCCCGGAGCTGCCACTGCGCCAGAGAGTCCGAGAGTGTCTTCTGCATCGTCCTCCTCTGGTCCTCCAGCTCCTCCTGCTGCGCCTCCTTGAGTTCCCTCACTGTCTTCTCGCTGCTCTCCTCCTGGCTCCGCTTTTCCTCCCGCAAGGCCTCCAGATCCTCCCTCAAGGCGCGCGTCCTGGCCTGGCACACCTCCTCGAGGCGGCCCCTCTCGTCCACGCTGCTCCGACGCAGGTCCTGACACTCCTCCTGCAGCTCCCGGAGCTCCTGTCTGGCCCGTTCGAGCTCCTGCTCCAGATGCTCCTTCAGTCGACTCAAGCTCTGCAGCCTGCCCTCAAATTCCTTCCTCAGGTCCAGCGTCTCCTGGGATAGGGCCCTGATGCGCTCAGAGTGCTCCGTCTCGGTCCTGAGGTCCCTCTCCTCCACCTGCTGACGGTAAGCGTCCAGGTCCGCCAGGATCTCCACCCTCAGCCTGTGCTGCTCCTCCAGGGAGTCTTCCAGGTCCTGCCGGTGCCTCCGCTGCTCCGTCTCCTCCTCAGAGTGGCCTGCACACGGTGGTGACGCCCCCTGCGCCTCCTCCGCCACCTTGCGCAGCTCCTTCTGGTGCGCTTCGCGCAGAGACTGCAGTGCAGCTTCCTGCTCTTCGTTCTTCGTGTTCAGTGAGTAGATGACCTGGAAACAACACACACGTTCAGCGGGTCACCATTTTCAGACCTGGAAACAACACACACGTTCAGCGGGTCACCATTTTCAGACCTGGAAGCAAAACACACGTGCAGTGGGTCACCATTTTCAGACCTGGAGACAACACACACGTTCAGCGGGTCACCATTTTCAGACCTGGAAACAATATATAAATATTGTATATAAAAAGCTATTTTTCCGATCAAGGTCAAAGGGAAAAACCAGGCCTCAATAATTTGATCAAGCTGTTGATTAAAAACTGGCCTCTCTTTACGTGTGTCTTTCTACAATAACTGCTCAGTAAAAAAAATATTACCGAACATCCGTGTTTATTTTATTTTGGTTAATAGTGAACACATTTCGACGGCAACAGTCAATGAGGTTGTAATACACATTTATACAAAATTATAACACTCATTTTATAAAGAGAGCCATTAGCCAGTGTAGAAAATTAAAAAAAGGTCTCAAATGGATGTCATTACATGAACTTCTAAACGTTTCACTGGGGCTGTATAAAGTTACAAACAAATAAAACTCAATTAGAACTCTGGTCCTGTCTGGTGAAAGGAAACCCAGGCCGGTGAATCCCAGAGCAGGAAGAGACGGTGGCAGCTGGGCCTGTATCCATGTCAGTGTGTCACGGAGTGACATCCTATAATATTACCTGCTTTAACAGCTTTCTCACAGAGTTTTCAGTTACGCCGTCGCCTCCCGGTCTGTGACAAATTGCCGGAACGGTAGTGCCACACATTCCTGCGTGTGATCCACGATCCCACGGTCAAGTTCACTGAGAAGTGCATTTCATAACCGAAGGTGTGCTTAGGCATTACACCCACTTACACTATATCCAAGCTGTTTTTCTGTAATGTATGATACTAAAATGCCACGAGACACCCTGAGCTAATGTGTCTGAGTACAGTGTTTATATGAGTATCATGTTAGTACAGTTAAGTGGGCTTGGTAAAGGCTCAAACATACAGCTGGTCTATATTTACAGTAACATTCGCAGGTCTCAAGAGAAACATTTACAGAAAAGTCTGACCATCAACCAGGTAAATACATTTAAATTTTGTTGAAAAAGTGGGCAACAACAATTTCCTGAAAGTCTCCACTCCACTGTGTTTTACAATTGTAAGAACTTTCACTGTCATCAGTACAACTTGACAACAAGCTTTCTATTCATTATCCCTCCAATTTAGCATTCTTAGACTTCTTTTCAGAAGTCACATGACAAGAGAAGATTGAGCGGTGGTTACCCACCAAACCCTCACCATCATCCTCAGGATCTGTCTCTCACCCCGGATGCGTAGCCTTTTTTACTGTTAACCACCACAGCATCCTGATGTGTCTAGGTCCTGCGACTCTGCGATTCAACATGCAACTCGGTCCATTCCTCACAAGCTGCTCGGATCCTGGTCCAGTCAGCTGTCATCTTCTTCGCTGCTGCAAACTGTGTGCCACGAAACCATGCCGGCTCATGCAGAACGCAGCTGTTATTCAACCAACCAAAGTACACACTTTTCTGTCCTTCTCACTTCCCTCCCCTGGCTACCTATTGCAGCCCACAATAAGATCAAAGACATTGGTGCTAACATCTTAAATGGCTGAGAACAGAGCCAGTCCAGAGAAAAGCAGGAATCTGACTGTGGCACACAGCCTGGAGACCTGCCCTCGGGGCAGCCCTGGGGACACGCCCAGGCCAGATTAGACAGACAAACAACCTGTTGGGCCTCACCCACAGCCCGGACCTCATTTGTGTACCTAAGTGTAGTTTGGTTGATTGGACCACATGCAAGTTCTTGTAATTACAAAGACTTTAAAAACAGAGAGAGGAGAACTGTCTAAAAGAAGAGGAGGTTTGGTGGTTTTGGTGACTGTAGTTTTATTGTGTGTTTTTGTGTGTTTTTTGTTATTTCAGTAAACCTTGAAAAGCTGTTTATTTTGGTTTGCAAAAGGGCGTATTTCCTTGTGATTTTATCTTCTTGTTTTATGTTGAAACATTAAAAAAGCCATAAACCAGCCCTCTGGCTCTCTCTGTCTGACCGCCCCTTAACGGGCTCGCAGTGGTATGCTACACCCGCTATGTCCCTTCAAGACATTTTGGGCTCGCCAATGGCTGCTCATCTTGCAGTTCCTTCTCGAGTGTGAACCCTTCAGCACCTTTGTGTCATCTATCATTCCATAGACTAGAGACCTTTAACTGTCATGCCCACAGCACTTTTTAGCTGCCTTTCAAATATTATTACATTGGTGATGTATCGTTTTCTGTTTCCACCTAATGTATTTTTCTTTGGCGACTAGTTAAATGGCTTTTGATAAAATATCTGCCATATAAATGCATTTAAAAGCAGAATGCATTGAATATCAAACAGAAATTAAATGGGTTTTAGTTAAATACAATTCAATATTTTCAATCCTCTGACTCTAAAACCCTGGCTCAGTCGAGGCATTTGTGTGTTTAATGGTATTGTAAGATTTCTCATACCCTATTTGATACCCCTGAGTGAGTTTAAACTCTTGAATATGCCTGCATAGCAAATACTTCACAAAAACAATCCAGAACACTGAGTGAATCAGACATTTAAGGAAATTGCTTTTTTATTGGTCAGATTAGCTATGCTTCCTTTCATCAATAGGGTTTAGATTTTGACCAAAAAGTGCCAGTACTGTGCTCACTTGTGTGGGTGAGATGGTACACAGACCTGCTGTGCACATCAGTGAAGGAATAGTGGAAAAGGATGTTTCAAAGTCTACACTCTGCCAGTCTTCCAAACTATTGTTGTTGACCGCTGACATACATCTATAAACATAAATTTAAGTGGGCATGCAAACACACAAATACGATTCATAAATAAGTTATGCCAGAATGTTGCTATGTTACTTATTCTGGAACTACAAAGGAAGTAGATGAGCAAATGCACATTGTCATTCCAATCTGGCACAGCTGAACTTAGAACAATCCCTCCTTAAATAGAGAGGCTTTTGAAGTCTAGCGTAGCGAGTGAGAGGGGTGGGCCCAGCGTCCCCTGGCATCAGCGGCGGGGGCTGCACGCAGGACGCCAGCACTGTGTGTTAAAAAAGAAACTGCTGTTGTCAGGGGGCAGAGCAGCTGGCAGGAGTCCCCTTTCTCTCTGCATGCGATCATAGTCTCTTTGGTTATGTTTAGACAAAACGCCTTCGACTGGCGGGAGACTGTGTTTGTAGGCCTTTCTCTTTATCTTACTTTAAAGTCAATGTTGCACAATAGATTGAAACCAGGTCCACAGACACAAAACATGTTTTTGTTGCATTTTTTTTAACCACCATATGTAATTCTTAGCATTTAGCCTGTGTTAGTTTAATGGATTTTAATAAATTATTCTCAAGTCAATTATCATTTTATTTTATTATACACAGACTCATCAGAGATTCGATAAGCAAGAGGAGCCATCAGCACGGCTTACATGCTCCTATTGATTTTGCAGTAGCAGCTGTGCTGGTTTGCAAATAATTCTCTGGAAGGCTGTTAGTCTTGGACACTGCTGTTCCACATTTGTGAGTCAACCTCCTCCTAGATGTCTTTGAAAGTATCCTCTTTGATTCAGAATATGTTTAATTACAGTGTTCTGGCGTGTAGTGCAGTGTCCAGGCTCGGTTTTGTCAGCATTACCCTCACAGAATCACAGAGTACCGTGACTCATCGGAAATTAGTCACCTGCAGATTGTGTGTGTGATACAATTCAGTTTTTCCCAGAGCTCGGTCTAAACAACTCAATGGGTAGAGGGGAATCCTTTCCACGGCGATTGAAACAAAAACTCTGTATAAATGAACAAGGCTATCCCTCCCAAGAGGGCACTGAGAAAAACTGTCAAAACCCATTTGCACACTTGAGTGTGGTGACTGGCAGTGGACTGAGGTACTGTGTATCAGGGTGTCAGTCACCCCTCTGACAAAGCTTAAACCTACTCTGACACGGGGATGTCCAGTGGGGGAACCTTGTCATCCATCTGAACTCCAACTCTCTACTTTCAAACAGGATCCTGTATTTACAGTCTTTTTATTAGAAGCAGATGTATTCCATGCAGATGTATTCCATATGTTATTCCATATA
>JAOVYW010049192.1:9576-19576 GCA_025775045.1 Hiodon tergisus
CTCTCTACCTCCCTCTCTCTCTACCCCCCTCTCCCTATCTATCGCTCAGTCTCTCTCTCTCTCTCTCTCTCTCTCTCTCTCTCTCTCTCTCGTATTCTCAGTGTCGCAGATAGACACAGTATAAGACAGCCTATTCTTGTATGATCCACAGTTAGTCAGTGACGGGAGAATAACAAACATGTCCGGACTTTTAAAACACAATCAAGACCTCTCCCCCGTCCATCAGCTGCACGGGCACTCAAACTCGCCTGGCCATTTTGTTTCATCTCAGCAAACGAACACCTCTGGCGAAGCTCCCTTATGGTCGAGCCGCGTTGCGTGCCGAGAAATCGCTCTGGAAATACAACTGGGATAAGCGCTAACGCTAGGGACACCGTCGTTTTGGTCGGGAGAAAGCCCTAAATGTTTCCTTTAGTAATCAGATTTAAGCATATAACGTACGTATAAAAGGGCAGAAACCTCAGTATTACATTATAAAAGATGCTTTACCGTGGCGTCTAGGGGCGAAACGCCCATTAGTGTTTAAAAGGGAGAGGCCAGCACCCCCCTCTCGTGACAGTGGAAGCTTCTCGCATTTGGTTATTTCTCCCCCTCTCCCCCTATTCCGCAGGAGATGACTGACAGGGCGAGTAATCATCTTTATGACCTAATAAATGATATTGGTATTGACAGGCGCCGGCGTGGAGCCGCACGCGTTCCGCTGCCATTGCCGCAGGGTGCTGAACGAAACAAAACACACGTTTCGCAGACAAAACCTTTCTAAAACAAAGGCGTGGGGAGGAATCCCATCCTCGACTTCTGAGTATCCCCAGTTATTTTACACAACGCTGCTCGCTAATCGAGCCTGTTTTTATTTGTTTAGCGCGCGAGTCTGTCGCGCTTTTGGTGGCGGCGATGGGAGCGGAGCAGGAAGGGGTGAGGTGAAATCATCTCAAATCCGGTAATTGGATCGTTTAATTTGGCGCTCGGCTCCGGCAGATGTGCTGCCGCCGCTGCGGCACTATCCCTCCCGGCAGTTAGGGGCGCCGTGAGCCTCCAGTCGGGACAAGGACGTCGCGGGGCTCACGGCGTAATGGGTGTCCCCACTCGCTAATTAACAGCCACCCTCTTAACGAGAACACCTGTGATCAACGCAAGCGGGGCTGGCTCGGAAGCGCGGCGGCGTTTGTTTAAGCTGACCCGGGGAGAGGCTCTTCGCGCCTTTTAGCGACTGTTTACCGTCGGAGGCTCTGTGCGCCTCCACCGGCAACGGTTGCAGGAAGAAGCCGTCCTCGCGTTTCTGCTCTCTACCCCGGGAAAGTGAACGGCATTGTGGGTGACGGCGTTTGGGGTCTCCCCAAATGAACCTCTGGGTTCCCTGTGCTGCGGCCCCAAGGGGACCGCTGGGCGGTTGAATTGCTGGGTTCGGTTCGTACCTCCTCTGCCCAGGTGTGTCGCATGCCCCCCCCCCCCACCCGATCCACAGTCAACAGTGCCCCTTCGATGGCTGCCCGGTCCCTGACAGCCAGCGCGGCGTCTGTTTAATTACTGAGAGGAATTAAACGGGAGGTGGCAGTGTAATGAGCGCTTGCTGAAGTGCGAACAATGGAGCTTTGTCATCTGTCTTGTTTTTTTTTCTCCCTCGCCACGGATTCTTTCCGCTGTTTTTCTCCTTTTCCCCCCTGCAGATAATGATTAAGTGCTAACAGCCTGTAGTTATCGTGCCGTTGTTCGCTCGCTCGCTCGCTCAGCGCGGTGTTGCTCTGGAACTGAGGCTACTCGAAAGCAAAGGGGCAACATGCCTTCTCAGATGGGGAGGCCCAGAGGTGATTCCAAACCGCTAGCGTCGCGGAAAACCTGGCCACTTTGCCGCGGGCGCGGTGTTGTTCCGTCTTGACTTTGGGCCGAGACATGTCTGTGGTGCGTCGGTTTACAACGTGAACTGACTACACTGTGAGTTACACTGCTGATGTGTGGGTGGAAATCATTGATGTTGGTGGAGCCCTTTCATTTCCTGTTTACTGATGCATTAGCAAGACTGTAGTCTTCACCCCTGAAGCGTAAGTTTAAGTGTAGAGGGCAGAGTGTCTCGTTTACGAGGACCTTCGTGTTAGTATGCCTTATGTTAATTTATTTCCACTCTGTGTTTTCCAGCTTCAGGAGACTGTGAAGAGGAAACTGGATAGCGCGCGCTCGCCGCTCAATGGGGAGCAGAACGGGATTTGCGATGGGAGATTTTCTCCCAACACAAAAAGACTGCGGAAGGAGGTACCAGGCGGCGGCCTGGACTCGCTGGCCGGTCTGCCAAACAACGCTCCTTCAGTGCCGGCAGTCTCCCCTCTCCATCAAATGGACGTCAAACCCCCACTGTCCTTGACTAACAACGGCAACAGCCACATCCCTGGTCGGCCCGACGACCTTGGCAAGAACGGAGGCTTGTCGGACATCAAGCTGCATTTGAATGGCGCCCTGGACCTCGACGAAGGCTTCGGCCTACTCCAAAGCAAGGACGTGAAGCAAGAGCCCCTGGATGACCCCACGAGCATTGAGTCGTCAGACACCTCCCTCTCCAACCAGAACAAGCTTTTCTCCGACATCAACCTCAATGACCAGGAGTGGCAGGAGCTCATCGACGAGCTCGCTAGCACGGTGCCCGAGGACGACATGCACGACCTCTTCAACGAGGACTTTGAGGAGAAGAAGGAGGTGGAGTTCACGCGGTCAGCTGCACAGACACCGCTCCCTCAGGAGCCCCCCGCTGGGCCCCCTCCGCAGAACAACCAGATGCCCATGGGCTCACCGCAGGTCCGTCCTGCCTCTTCTGGGCCTCAGTTTGCCAACGGCACCCCACCAGCCGTCGCTATGGCATCGGGATCGCCAGCCAACTGTGTGGCGGGTTCACCACAGACGGCCAACCAGGCCCACGTGCAGGCCTCCAGGCCGGGTAACGGGTTCCTGATGAACTCCGGTCCTGGGCCCGCGGGAGCCCCGGGCCAGGGTGGCAGCGGCGCCGGCTCGTTTCCCATGCCCCCGTCAGCGGCGGACCTCTCCCCGGCGGAGCAACTGAAACAGATGGCAGCGCAGCAGCAGCAGCGGGCCAAGCTCAACCAGCAGAAACAGGCGAGCAGCTGGTCCCCTGCCGGGGCACCCACCAGTCCATATGGGGGGCCCTTCAACTCGGACAAACCAAATAGCCCCATGATGTATCCTCAAGCCTTCAATGCCCAAAACCCCATGGTGCCCGCAATGTCTAACAACCCTCAGAAGGCCACAATGAACAGCTACCTCCCTCAAAACCACATGAACATGATGAACCACCAGCAGCAGCAGCAGCCAAACAGCATGGGCCAAAACGCTATGAGCAAGCAGCCCGGCGGCATGCTCTCGTACAGCAACACTAAGCCCCTGAGTCACTTCAGCACTGTGGAGCACATGGGTCACAGGATGACCCCGCCCGTGGCTAACCCCAGCAAAAACCCCATGATGCCTTACATGCAGCCGGGGGCGGGGCAGGGGGTTGGCCCGGGGGCGGCGCAGGTGGCCCCGCCGGCCCCGGGGCAGATGCCTGGGCCGGCCACCCACCTGAGCGAGGAGCAGAAGCGCATGCTGCTCATGAAGCAGAAGGCCCTGTGCCAAGGCGTGCCTTTCAGCGGCATGCAGCCCCACGGACAGGTGAGTTCAGCCCGAGATGTCCGCTCTGGGAGCGGCCGGAGGGTTGGGAAAGGCCCGGGACGTGTAGGCCCAAAGCTAGCTCTGGGATTTTTAGCGAGTCTGTGTTTAATATCGCCGATCGAGCCTGTTTGATCAGCTCAATAGCTGCTCAATGCCATGACCGCCTTTCTTGAGTGTTAATTTTGTCCGCTTGAGCCAGTGTCTCACCTGGAATCCCGGTTGATAGATGCCGCTTCTCCCTACCATCTCTCTTGGGTGCGTTGTGGAGAGATTGTGGATTTCGTCCATGGATTTGGCAGCTCTCTGGGTTTCACCTGCTCGAGGACACTCGATGAAGCCGGCCAAAAGTGGTTCCTCTCAAAAATAAAAAACCACATTGTCGTTTAGCGCAAATGTCTAACTGTAGCATTGAGCGAACAAACGGAACAACCGTGGATCAGATGCTCACCGCTTTGCGAGCGGGCTTGACCAGGGTCGCCGTTCGTGTTTGGTTTCCTGCGAGGTCAGTGAGTGCACCTGCCTGGGAGGTTGCAGTCAGCTGCTGATGGTGCATTAAACGGACTAGCCGCTGTGGGTTAAGTAAAGTAATGCTAATGAAATGAAACGCTGACCGTATCCTTTTCAATGTTGTCGGTGTATAAAAAGGTCCTAAGCCCTGAATGAACTTGGTCACGGGACACAGGAGAACGCTGATCGAGAGCTCCCTAAAGTGGCGTGGCGTTTTGGGGCCACAGCAAGTCATATTTCACAGTAGTCGATGCTTTTTTTTTTTACTGAAATGGTTTAATGAATTCCCTGAAGTTTAATAAGTAGGGCGTCATTTTAGCTGCGACTGAAATATGAGCGCTGATGGGCCAGAAACGACAATCAGCCCCGATGTTTTAGTCTGATTGACGCCTGTCGTGGGTGTTGTTGCGGATGGTGTGCTCGTTAGGAAACCGAAGGAAATGTAGCGTGTGTGCGCTACTTGTCTGTCTGTCTGTGTGTGTGTGTGTTGTGTGTCTGTGTCTACATGTCTACATGTGTCTCTGAGGCGATCTTACGTGGTCCAGACTGCAGACACGGTCAGGGCGTATTGATTATTGAACAGCCTTAACCAAAGTGGGTGTTGGAGCGGACCAATGATTAGAATTTTTTATGTGCTTTGTCGGTTTTCTCAGGGCAGGCAGAACCTGCTTTCGCCCCCCGCTGCGTACAGGTGGCCAAATGGACCCCCTTACATTACGTAATCTTATTAGGGCACCACTTGCAGTCTCCGGCCTGCTTTTTAAAAGCTTGTTAGTCAAGGTTTAATTGTTACTCCCCACTTTGCATACTGTGGCTGCGGTAATTTATTCCCCGGCGACCGATAAGCTGCCGTTGCTGTGGATCAGGTTTTTTTTCTTTCTCCCTGCTAATGGATTGTGCAGAGGCAGGGCCTACGGAGAGGTGATTGGAAGAAAGGGGTTTGATGGACTCTTTAATGACCCACTGAGGAAGCTGCGTTCGGTTATCTTCCAGGGGGTTTAGAATAAAGCTCGCCGACTTCTTCCCTGGTTTTTATTTTTATTTTACTGTTGTGGCATGCCGAAAGGGTGCCGTTGCCGGCTCCTGGAGTGTGCGTGCGTGCGTTTCCGCATGTGTTTGTGTGTGCGCTGCACGTACGCCTGTATGCACCAAGTCATTGGGAAGCTCTGGGTCTCTGCGGGGGGCGGAACACTGAAGTGAGCAATGGGAGGTCTCCGATCGTCCCAGCGGAAGTACGCCTCTGTAGCGTATCGACGCGGCCGTGCGACACGCTGGGTACAGTCACGTGGCGTCCTGCGCGGTCGAGCATCCCTTGTCCAGTTTGGAAAGCTGCCATCACTAATCATCGGTAGCGCAGACGCTAATAGCTAAATTCCCGGTGTCAGTGTCGGGGTTTATTGAGCGCGTTCGCACTCTGCGCGCCAAGCGTTTATTTTTCGATCCCTGATATTTTGCGCTGTTACATCTCAGCTCGTGGCCAAAAAGTGGCCACGTCGTCTCCCTTGGAGAGGGGGTGGGGAGGTGGCACGATTGCTCTCTCCCCGTTCTCTCTCTTCCACAGCGCAGGCCACACGATCCCTGGAGGAGAGGCTCAGTTAGCCAAGGTAGACCATTCCCACGCCAGGCGGAAACTGAACATAAGCCAGGGAGGGGCAGAGCGAGTGTTTCGGCTTGGAGGGTGGGGCTTGGCTGCTAGACGCCCTTACAGCGTCCCGGGTGTTGCTGGGACATCTCCAGCCTTACTCCTCATTCACATTACGCACCTCACCCCTGTAAAGCAAAGTCCCACAGCAGGCCGCGTGCAATCAATACCACAGTGGGGAGTGAAAGGGACTACGGGAGCCTTCATTCTCCTTTAATACCCCCGTTCTGCGTTTCCACGGTGAAACAAGGACTGTGCATTGACGCAGCGCTTGTCCATTTTACAGGTGAGCGTTATTGTTAATAATTGATAATTAAATCAGTGAATCGCACTCTTACCTCAGTCTGAAAGCTATAGTTACGGTCTGCATAGCGAGTAATTTATGTATGTGTAGAAAAATGAACCAAACACGTATTCAGTGGATTACCATCTAACCAATATTAAAGGAGCGTTTTTTTGTGTTTCTTCAAAAAAAAGTGTCCTTTTTTTAATGAGTTGGTTAAACATCTTTCACCAGAGGGCTTGAGAGAGGACCAAAAAAACAAAAGCAGTCTGGAAAGTAACGTGAGATACGGAGTACACATCCTTTAGTATGAGATGAAATGGTATTGGTGAGTTGTGAACCAGTCACCAGTTTGGACATGTCATGTCAAGGACATTCCCAATCAAGTTGGTTTTATATGCTGCTTCAAATAACTCTTGTGGTTGTCTGTATACCCCCGTACGTGGCTGGGCAGATTTAGGGCAGTCTTTTAAACCATGAAGGACATCTCCAGGACGTTTTAGGATGACTCTCTTTACCACCAAGGAGAAAAATGGCTACCTGCTCTTGTGCTGAATACTACAAGGCTGCGTACCACCACCCTGCGTTGGTTTTAATTGTTTATAATTGCTTTAGATCGATTACCGTCTTGCATCCTCCGCTCCGCTAACACACGTTAGCACGTTTTAGCGTTGCCGAGTTCGACGACTGCTGTTCAAGAGAACCTGCTGTGCTACTTTTCTAACCAGTGCTCATAATTGTTCCTCCCAAGATGTAACAATGCCTGAGTTTGTACAGAGCAGCCGGCCTAACGTATTGTATCTTATTTTAAAGGTAATGATGAGACCACGATTAAAAAGAAGGGCTGAGATATGACGTGTTGCAGTTATGAGGAAGGTAATCTACCAACCGTTAGAATGTCGTATCGTTGGTAATTTGTTAGAAACACGGCCCAGTGTACTGTTGTACAGTAATTGGCATATTCCATGCTCTTCCATCATGCCCCCCCCCCCCCCCCGATCTGGGAGTGATGAGTCCTGGAATCGCTGCCTCGCATACCGCGGTCGCCTCGGCTGCTCGCCGTTGCCATGGGTACCATCGCCAGCGGTGCCTTGCCGACTGACTCGGTGACAGCTGTAACGCGAGAGGAGGGGAGCGCGCGCGCGTGCGTGTGTGTGGGGAGGTTTGCGTGTGGCGCTCACTTAGGAAGACGCCTGAAAACACACTGCAGTTTCTCGGCGGATATGGAGGAGAAAAGGGGCTTTGATGCATGACTACGTGTTAATGTGCCCTTTAATGGTCTCCTCTGCTGTGCTGTGGCAGCTCTCATTAATGCAGCCATTCGTTTCGTGAAGAGGGCCTTGCTGTAATTACCTGTGGCGTGGCTGAAAAGGAGACGAAGGCGGGCTTTGTGGTGATTTTAGTGGGTGTGTTATGGGTATAGTACGACTGCTTTCTCACACCCCAGAAGTCTTTTTAGTTTAGGTGGGTAAACTGTGTCGTTGTCTGGGTGTGTGGACAAAGGATTCTTACTGTCTTACAGTGTTTGCGTGAAACCGTCTGTATGATTAACCGCTAAGTTGTAGATGCGTGATCTCCCAGACTGGTGGTTTATCTAACGGAGTGTATTGACCCAATGTGTTACCTGATAAAAAGGTGTCTCTTGCCCTTTTTATCGCGTTGTGTAAACGTCGAAAGGCGCGTGATCGGACTGCCTGTCCCTTCTGGGTGACGTCCGGACTCCTCTGCAGTCGGCAAGACGGGGAGTATACACAGCAAACTGGGGACTGGGAATCGCTCTCCGGTTTTTCCCCAAATTGGCCACGATTTCTTCATTCCCTCTGGAAAATGTCCTCTCTACAGCGCTTTGGGGCAATCTGATTGTAAAAATGCAGTATATCCAATAGCGATTTGATTGATTGATTGATTGATTGAATACCCCAAAGCGCAGCAGCTGACAGCTGCGTTTGCCGTCGGTAGAAGTGTCAGCCAAGCAAATGCACAGGTTTTGTTCAGCACGCCACAGCTGTGTCTGTGGCCTTAACGCGTCTGTAAAAATGCTTACCCAGAGTTCTCCAGAGTGACCCTCAGTCATGAGAGTGTCCCACCAGCGGCTGACGCGGTGCGCGGCAGCTAAAAGCCGTGAAGGGGAGGGATCCTCGGTCTTCCTCTGCGTGTGTGTTGGCGGCTCTCGTGGATAAGGGGAGACGGGAGCCACGCTTGTTTTGTGTTAAAATCGGGGTAAGGCTTTTTTCAGCCCATGTCGGCCCCTCGCCCCAACTGCCCTGGGTCTGCTGTGGAACGCACCAGCATTAAATCGCTGTATTTGGGACTGCTCTGATCAGATTCATGCCCCTTTTTGGCGGTTAAATTAGCAACGTGACCCTTTATATACTATAAGGTTGATATTATTATTGAATGATTGGTCTAACGGGGGGCACCTGAGTTTTCTTTCGTTATATTCTGTGTTATATTCTACGCCTTTCAGAGCCTTTCCTGGTGTGGAAAGGAAGGATGGGGTACTGACGGCTTTCTTCTGAATATTCGAAAGATGCCGTCTAGGGAAACTGACGGTCGAGATGATGAGCTTTGAGGATTTAGGAGAAGAATTTTTTACTTTTTGTACCAAGAATCATCATCTTGGGGGCAATTTGCCTCTAACAGCGAAACGTGGATTATCCCTTCTTAAAGGTGTCTAATCCCCATCCCGTTACCTGCTACTGGGCCCGGGGGCTGGGGGGATTGTCACTTGCACAGTACCGCGCTGTGCCCCGTATCGACCCGCTTAGTCTTTGTGCCACTCTGTGTCTATGTGTATTTAATCCCCTTTGAAATACCTTCCCGGTCAACACACTGTTATCCAGCGGTGCGGTCCAGGGTGGTGATGGGGGGGGGGGGGTGCCGACCGTGGTCCTTAATTACCTTATCGTTAGCGTTAAAACGCCGCCTGCTCAGAGGCCTCTGATTAATGGGAGGGTGTCAAGATGGAGGACAGTGGAATGTTCAGCACATCAAAAGCCGTCTCGCGTTTCCCAGCCGGTTCACGCCGTCCAGTGAGGAGGGTTGCGGTTTGGACGCATTCAGACGCCCGCCGTCTCTGGGTGGGATGATTAATGGCTGCCGTAACTAGGCCGTTGTGAGAGGAGGCCGGGACAGGGCCGCCACCCGCCGTCCGTTTGCTTTGGACGGGAGCTTCTCCTGTGCAGTGCGGAAGGACCGGCTTCACTCCGGCTGGCCCGATATCAGCGACTCCTGCGCGGTTCTGGTGCTGGGTAGTGGAGGCGTCGTGCCTCTCCTGGGCCCTCACTGGCCATCGCCGTAAACGGGGGCCGACCAATCCGCTTGGTGGCAAGCGATGTGTCAGTCAATGCCCCCTGACAGAGGTGTGATGACAGAGCCCACCTGTCCTGCTGCAGGAACCCAGTTCCCCTCGCGGAGCCGCGGTGCGGGGCGCGCCCCTGCCCGTTTATTAATGTTGCCCACAATTGGAGCGGGCGCCCTCGGCGCCAAGCCCTTAATCTCCGCACTTTTGTTAGTTGAGTCGGCAGTCCGGCGGATAGCAAACGGACCCACTCCGCTGAGCTGAGCCGGAGCGAGTTTGTCCAGGATTACTGTGTGTGTGAGGGGCCAGTGAGTGCCTGTTGAGGGATCCGCGGAAGAGGGCCGAGTTGGTCGCGGCAAAGCTGCGGTGCACCGCTGGATAACAGTGTCCTTTTCAATCGTTTTCTTTAGGGGGTTAACCTGTGCTGCCCAATAGCAGGGTGAAGGTGAGTTACGGCGTGCACAGGTACGTGGCCAAGGGGGGGGTGTAAGGCGATGATTTAGGGGGTCGCCATCTTCCCCACTTGTCGGTGCATCGGCGCTCAGAGTGGCACAGGGATGCGGCACAGGGATGCGGCACAGGGATGCGGCACAGGGATGCGGCACAGGGATGCGGC
>JAOVYW010049213.1:14394-24537 GCA_025775045.1 Hiodon tergisus
TGTTAGCCATAGCAGTGTTAGCCACACACAGCTCCCTTCCAGTAACGCTTGTGTTAGCCAGAGCAGTGTTTGCCACACACCGCTCTCTTCCAGTGAGGCTTTTGTTAGCCATAGCAGTGTTAGCTGCACACAGCTCCATTCCAGTAAAGCCTGTGTTATCCATAGCAGTGTTAGCCACACACAGCTCCCTTCCAGTAACGCTTGTGTTAGCCATAGCATTTTTAACCACACACAATCCTTCCAGGAACAATTGTGTTTGTGTTAGCCGAAGCAGTTCCCGGACAGGGATGTGTTTCATCTCATCCGGAGGCAGGAGCCAGTGTAAATTAAATCCTGGGCGTTGACACTGTTAGCGTGAAAGGGTAAGATAAGTGCTTCCGTTGCTGTTGTTGTTATTTTTGGCGTGATGAGATTTCATGTACGCATAAGTCAGTGAAAGCACACACACATTAGGGTGGTGAGAGGCTGGGCACTCGGACAATTGCGTAGTTTATGAAAATGGCAAACATAACCCGTGCTACAGCCGTGATGACTCCAGATGACTGCAACTTTTTCCTTAAAAGGAAGAGTTAGTTCTGCTTATGTACTTTTTCTAGGCATAACCAGTCAGATTATATGTTTATGTTAAGTTTTATTGCACTTTTTCAGACTAAAATATGCCAGATTAGGTTATCATCGTGCTTTTCAACTCGTTTGTGTTTGAAAAGGGTATTTTTTGATTAGTTAAGTTCATGCATCATAGATCAGTAAACACGTGTTTGTCTTCTTATGTCAGCAATATATTCTTGTAACTAAAGAGCCGACACTTGATATTTTAATCCAATACGATTGTTATTTTTAAAGCCGCTCGCCTTCCTCCCCGCCACTTTCATACCTTCCCCTCCCGACAGTAAAACAGCTCATTTATCACTCTTCACACCTCTCCTTGGGTAGGAAAGCTTCTTAGAGCCACTGTGTTCATTTGATACATGGGGTTTTTTTTTTGGCATATGTGTCATGATGCATCATGGGACGGAACGTGTGATTGCGACACCTGCAAAGTGTATGGATGTGAGATAAAAGACTCCTGAAGAGAAAAGTGTTTTAATTACGTTTACAATTCGGCTTCTTTACCGTTTACTTCCATAAAAGGGAGGTAGTCTAAACCTTATACACCCATGTGTATATTTACTCAAATGCGTGCAGCTTAAACTAATGACCGAGGGCTGTATTCAAGGGGATAGGACAGCAAACATACCTTCAGGCAAGTCCCCGCTCCAGTACTAGGTAGCAAGGTGTGGATCGAAATTTTGGAAAGAGTATTTCTCTGTAGGTAAGTCTGAATGTACTCTACATACCGAATCTGACAGGTAGCAACCCCCGTCCCCCTTCCCCATGCAACCCGTCCTTATCCATTCTTGTAGACAGAGCTTCACAAAAGCAACTCAGGGGAAGTATTTAGATGATTAGTACAGATACAGTTATATTCCTAGGTTTGAAACCTGCAACCCACTGGTTGGCAGTCAAACATCTTAACCGCTATACCCACCATCCACTACCCACAGATGGAGTACTTCCGCCCACCATAATAATGCTCACAAGGTAACCATATTTTAACAGATAAAAAAAAGCATAAAACTTCAGTCATTGGTTCAGGCATCCGTGTCGTGTATCTCCTCTGTGTGCAGTTAGCAGGCACAACTCTGTTCATTGAGCCTAGAATGGCAGCGTGGGAGGAGCAAAGCCGTGGGCACCCAGCAGAAACCACTCTTGGCACTTTGTGATTACTTTTTTAACAGGAAAAATAAACAGCAAGAAAAATGGCCTTTTTGGTCCATTTGCTCCAGTCATTAACCAACTTTTTTATTGAGGAAGGTTCTATGTTACTACGTGACATGGTTCGTTTTCCTCCGTTTTTGATATTTTTGGTGCAGTTTTTTATTTATTTATTGCACTTATTACAAAAGCAAATTACCATTTGAATACATATTTGGTGGGGTCCAGACTAAAACCCAATTCACCAACTCACATTGAACCCCTGAGTGCCCCGACTGAGTGACTGAATGTAAGCATGCATGATAGGTCGAGGTCCCCAGGTCTCTTTGGTGTCTGCCACTCTCCGTCGGGGATTGAGCTTCAGTGCCCTGCGCTGGAAGTGTGGCATCCCGGCTGCTTCCGGAAGCTTTTGCAAAAAACGGCAGAGATTCCAGGTGATTTTAAGATAAACATCAAGGCAGGAACGATTAGCATGGTGATGCAGTTCACCCCCAAATTAATATAGACGCTCACACTCATTACACACCAGCCTCAAAACTTTTTCTTCAATCCTTATTTTTTCCCGATCGAGGCCAAGGCTTCCCTCACTCTGAGCAGTCACCCTGACAGCCCGTAAGTCCCAGCGCATCAAAGCAAAGAAACAACCATCCACATGTCAAGTGGCACGCAGGCTTATCTGTTGTCCTACAATGACCAGGCTGAGGGAAAATGGAGGCCGCTTCCATCGCAGGATATACAAAACACACTGAAGTCATCATCAATGCCTTAGCTTGTTTCGCTGTCATGTGGAATCCTCAGAAGCAAGGTTGAGGGCCGTGTATAAAACTTCAGATCCAGACTTATAATATAAGAATTGGAAGGGTTTTAATGACATACTCTATAATTTAATAATTTACTGATAAGAGGGTGATACCTTTTTGACACATACCTCCAAACTGCCTTTTTCTGTGATTTTTTTGGAAAATGGTTAATAATTAAGGTGCAACTATAACTGGAAAGATGAAAACAGTGAGCGATATTTTTGGGAAAATGAACGCACGTTTTGTATAATTACGGCATCAAAAGCATTATTTTACAATAAACAGCAGATGGCAGTTTTTAATTGCATGGGTGTCAGCTACCTACGCAAGATTCCAGTCGTCAGAACGCAATGTCGAGGGGAACACACAGGACTAATGTTTTTTATTGATATGATGAAATAAGCAAGGAATTCTATGGACAGTATTTGCATGCTCACTGAAGGCCACAACCACTTTGATTGCACGTCAGTTTAAACATTAAAAATGAGTTACAACTGACAGCATAAATAACGCCTGAAAATTACTGAATGAGAATTTGTAACACAAATGTTTGAGAATGTGCAGACATTAATTAACGTTTTACATTAGCAAATATAATACATTACATACAGAGCATTTGGAGTCAATTACACAATCAGACAATTATTTTTACTTTATAATCAGTAAATTAATGCAAATGGAAGCAGGTCAAATCTATGAAACATTCCCCTGTGCATAAGAGATGGGATGGACATTTTAACTTCCAGGAATCACAGCGGCGATGACAACTGCTACGCTTTGGTCAGGTTACTTACGAGAGGAAACAAAAACTGATCCGCTGCAAAACAACTAAAATGGAAAAAATGAATAAAAAACATCAAACAAAAAATATATATACTGAGGAAGGGCACACAACAGGAATATATGTGTCATGCCTTTGGTATCCAAGATGGAAAGAACCTGGCTGCTGTTTTTGACCAGGTTCAGGTACTGACAACTGAAAAGAGAGGTAGAAAGAGAGGGAATAGAACAAGAGAGATAGGGAGGGAAGAGACGAAAAGGGTGCCTACTTTTTTCTTTTTCTTTTCTTCTCTTTGGTCTGATCAGGAGTGACTCTGTGCTGAGAAGGCTGGAGAAAGGGCGAAGGTAAGTTCTTTGTTCTGTGTCTGAACTTGCCTTCGTATAGCCATGTTGCAAGGGAGAAAGAAAGAGAGGCTTTACTTGCATTTAAGGGCTACTGCAGGTTTGTTGGATGCATTCCTTTGCACTCTGTGGATAGTCCCCATTTTGCGCTCTGTGGGCGGTCCCAGTTTGTACTCTCAGAGTGGTCCCTGTTTGCACTCTGTGGGTGGTGCCTGTTTGCACTCTGTGGGCGGTGCCTGTTTGCACTCTGTGGGCGATGCCTGTTTGCACTCTGTGGGCGGTCTCTTTTAGCACTCTGTGAGATGTCCCAGCTTGCATTCTGCGGATGGACCCTGTTGGCTTGTTTCCAGGTGGACACCCACTCTGCATTGCGGTTGGATTTAACTGCTTTTCCCCCTTATTTTCAAAGTTTAACCGTTCAGGTTACTTTCATTTCAGGTTATATGGTGCCAGTCATTCATTACCTCCATGTTTGAAGCATTGACAGGCCAGAAGAGGCACAATGAATGCCCCCTTGGAAGAAATCATTCAGCTAAGAAATCAAACAATCAAGGTTATGGGGATGGCTTGAGAGCACAATGTTTAGCCTTGGGAATTCAGGGTTTCCAATCTGAGGTGGGAATTCCATGTCCCAGGGCACTAACTACAGGTTGGGCTCCCCATCCAGCTGTAACTCTCTGCACACCACGACTGACTCCCATTGATTAAACTCGGCATACCGGCTCATCACTGTGACAGTGAATAATTTCGTTTTGATAGCTTCCTCTTTCCCTCTCTGACAAACGCCTTGGGGGCTGTATATGGAAACATACCCGGTCAATTATAAATATCACAACAATGGGGGCTGCAGTCACATAATATATGCATATTTCATTGGTCTCTCAGCACCTCTTAATTGCATTTCCCTGTGTGTGACAGTACTCCTGAAGAATGCACAAAGGACATCATTCAAGGCTCAGTTTCGGCGTGGATTGCGCTGAAATCTCACCACCGTGGAATTTGCTGCACAGTGACAGTTTCGCAGGAACGGGCTTGCATGCAGCGAGGGTTTGGACCAGTCCATCACTTGGTGTATGCTGTATGTGAGTTTAGAGGGAAGAACCTAAATGTGGTTGTGCGCCGCCTGTCTATATAATGTTTGGATTGGTCAGTTGCTCGTGTTAAATGGTCTCTGATAGGACACTCCCAGGAGGGAGCAGCACTGCTCGTTGTGCATATTTTCTTCCCCCTGCGCCTTAAAAAGCCGATCTTTGGCCTACATAGTGTCATTCCAACCATCACTTTCTGGGTGAAGTAGAGTACATTAAACCTTTCACCACAAAGTTAACCTTGCTTCTTCATCATGTAGAGTGCTGTGCAAAAGTCTTAGGCACAAGTAAAAATTCTGTAAAGTGAAGATGCTTTCAAAACGTAATAAAATGAAAAGTTTCTAATTATAAAATTAGTGCTGTTAAGGTCAGTAAACAGTTTAAAAAACAAAAAAATTAATAAATAAATAAAATCAATATTTTCTGTGCGTACCCTTTGCCTTTAAAACGGCATAAAATTCCTTGGGTACGCTTTCATGCAGTTTTATAAGACAATCGGCATGTCTCGACACATAGATTCCGAGCATCTTGGAGAACTTTCCACAGTTCTTCTACAGATTTTGGCTGTCTTGCTTGCTTCTGTCTGTCCAGGACAGCCTCGATGATGTTGAGATCATGGCTCTGTGGAGACCATACCATCTGTTGCAGAACTCCTTGTTCTTCTTCCGGAAAATGAAAGACTTCTTTCTACAGACACAAACAAATAAACATCATAGAATACAGTTATGTAAAAATGCTAGGGTAAAACAATGGATCTGTTCGGCTCGTCTGTAACCTGGTTGGAATAACATTCACCCACATTTGATGACGTCATACATGAATAGGTTAAAAAAATCAAATCAAAGTCAGACCCCTTACTGGGTAAAATACCCCATCTGCTATCTTCGCTATCTGCTAAACCGACACAGAATTTGGCTGACCCTCCAGTGACCTCCGTTGTTAATTCCGCGGACTTACGCTGTTGTCGGAGCTCATTATTCATTAATGAATCACCGTTAGACATCAAACACGGATACATTACTGCCTTCCAAAGTGAGTTCTCCTATAAAAAATAGGGAGCTCACGGTCCAACAAACACCGGTGTTTGGATAATGTTTTCATATAGGTGAAAGTGCCAGTTATATTGCTGCATGGGGATATGTGTTCTGTCACTACATTATACATATAAATATATGAATGAATGCTATCCCTGAGACATGGCTGCATTAGTGGTGAGGAGGTTGGGGAGACTGCTCCAGAGAAACGCATGGGTGACCTTAATAGGTGGCGTCTAACACATATCCATCTTCTGTGAGAAAACGTGCAAGGAGGTCCTCCTACACAAGAGTTAACTGACAGAGAAGAGAGTGAGAGAAAGAGAGATAGAGAGAGAGCGTCACGGCTGTCATGTGAACCTTGTGTCGTGAATCCCACAAGCCCCATTACTAAAAGCTTTGCTTTTAATAAAGTTTGGTTAAAAAAAGAAAAAGGTGCAGCGGTTTTTTATGTAAAAATGTATTTCTGTACGTGAACAGTATTCTAAAATAAAATGGACATTGATCACTTCAGTTGCTTGAATGTCGCCAAAGTAACGCAGTTAACAGTAAATAATCGAGTGTAATCACTGGGACTGTAAAAATACGTGCCTGGCTCTGATCTTCATCTACAGCTGCAGTCACAGGCGGGGCCACCAAGGTGTTGTGTTTGTCACATTTACAAACCACCGATAATTGCGGTAAAAAAACACAAAAAAAACCTGTTTATTTCTTTATTTATTTCTTTATTTGTTTGTTTTGTTTTAAACACAACACAAGATGGCAATAATGGCTCACCACCTTAAGAATCAAAACACTAAATTAAAAAATGGCCTCATAATCAGTAAACCACAAAGCGCATTCCATTTGATGGACTGATCCAAAGGATTCCAAAAACATTCGTTAAATAAATCAGCAATATATCAAAATAAACCCTGAACACACGTCGCTCTCTGAACAAGTCTACAGGAGCATGTCAAGTCCTCAAACCAATACCCCACCTTACTCTCTTCAAAAGGGTCTTCCAGCAAACCCCCTTAAATGGTGGCATGCTGCGGCGTATTTATACATGCTGAATCTATTTATATTTATCTTTAGGGAAGGTGTAAATGGCTGGTAGCCAGAATAATATCCAACAGAACAGCCATTTGGGAACTCTGTACCTAGTTTTGGTCCACCACTGAAGTTGGGAATACATGCAGGGAAAAGACATACGTTACAAAATCCTTATTAGTGTTATTATGTCATTACTATTTTATCATACCCTGTTCCATGTGTTAAAAATCACAGTTAAAAAGAATAAAGCTTGCATGGTTCCACTGTGTGTTAAAAACCATAAAACAAAACGTTATACTATACAATTATTATTATTATTATTATTATTATTATTATTATTTATTTATTTTTATTTAATTTTTAAAGGGGGGGGGGGGGGGTAAACTGTAAGTAAAAATAAAACACAGGCCAAAATGTCAAACCACAGACACCTCACAATGATATGAAAAATGCTTGCAAAATGGCATTTATAAATCAAAAGCACTTCTGTTTCCCCACGCAATTGAGTATTGACTGTTGTCTGTCAAAAGAAATTACCCTGCGGAAATGTAACCATTCATGACGTGACTCATTTTTCAAGTTTATTACATCACCTTCTCTATACACCCTTCTCTGCACCATTGATGTGTCATCACACGTTGACAACTCGTCTAAATAGTAATAAGTAAAACTGAGTCTGGAAAGATTCTGAGGGCCACAGTACCCTGGATTGAACCTTTTCAGGAGCATATTGACTACACAACTAAACTTTAACTGTAAAGTGACATGTTCCAACTCCCACACAATCTGTCAGATAGCGAACCTGTGCACCCTTTGCAGTCTATGAGACACTGAAACGAGATGGGGCTGACACAAGGTTAGCTACATTCTGTACAGAGAATGACAACTTGATGAGACGTACAGGCTTACATTCTGGAAGCTGGAAAGACCACTATTGAGATAGACCAAGATAATACCTCCAAGTTGGAACGTTGTGGCAGGACAGGTTAAAAACAGAAAACTGAATGACAGGTTTGGTGTGGACCTCATATGAGTAATATAAAGTTGTTATCTTGTTAGGCACTTGTCTGTTCTCCTAGCTGAAGTTCTGGTGAATGTCACATTTTATGAAGAGGCAAATTTCAAGGAAGCCATCAGGTGCTTCAGCTTGGTGGTCCTGAAAATACGCGATTTCCCCCCAAAAGTGTCAACTCCTTCCTGGGTGTTTCAGGGTTACGTTCCATAAAGAAAAAAGGTATTGGTGAAAGATAACAAATGTTTTTTATAATCTTGTAAAATTAAGTCAATTACACAAAAATATTCTTTCTGGTGTTTGGTTGTTAATCTCTGTATGGGAGGGCTTGAGGCTCTTGTTGTATGAAGTGAATGGGGAAATGAAATGAAGGGATGCGGGGCGTGAGGATGACAAAGCTTATCTGCAGGTTGTGAAAAATGTAACAACGGTGTCGTAAAATCCACGCTGGGAGGGCCGGATGTGGCCACCCATGACAATCGCAGATGGAAAGACCAATGGAGGGTCCAGAGAAGTGCTAGTCGCCATCACAAATAAAGAATTACATTTCACATTACATGATCTCGTGTGTTCTGCTACAGCGACGGTCTGATCTCGTGTGTTCTGCTACAGCGACGGTCTGATCTCGTGTGTCCGGCTAGAGTGGCGGTCTGATCTCGTGTGTCCGGCTAGAGTGGCGGACTGATCTCGTGTGTCCGGCTAGAGTGGCGGTCTGATCTCGTGTGTCCGGCTAGAGTGGCGGTCTGATCTCGTGTGTCCGGCTAGAGTGGCGGTCTGATCTTGTGTGCTCAGCTCATCCTCACCCTGTCACACAATTGGCCTTTCCTGAAAGGTTGCTTAATTCCACTCGTGACCCTTTCCCCACAGACCTCAGACCACGACCCACAGGGAACGTACAGCAGCAGCTGCAATAAAAATGCCGTTATCTGGAAGTTCGGTGAAAGAGTCCCGTCAGCTGGGACAACATGAAAATGAAACGGTCAGTTTAATGCGTTCAAGAACATATAATATGGGCTGCGGCTGTCCGTTCTCCTTTTGTGCTCTTGACAACATCATTTGATTGAGCCATCCTGTTACAATGGAGCCTAAAATGAGAGTGGACAAAGAATAAAGATCTGAGTGCTGATGGAGGACCACTATCCGTGTCTCCAGGAGACGCATTGGTAGGTTGACTTCCCCTTGAAATAGCTCAAGTGGACTTCAGAAATGTCCTTTTTTTCCCCTCATTGCCTTTTTCCCCAAAATGGAGATTCCAGATTTACTCTCCTCCAGAGTTCAGCTGGAAACGCAGATGCCTCCTCCACACAACCTTCTGTTCGTTCAGAAAGAGGCTCCTCAAACAGGTCAAGCTTTTATAGTTCACTTTCTAACGATCGATTTGTTGTTTATTTGTACGCCCTCTCATATATTCTCTCACAAAATACAGACCCTTCAGTCTACTTCCGATGTGGGAGGGGTGATGACGCTCAGTCCGGAGAATGAACAGCCTTGAGCTGAAATGAAAGGGTTAACTGACCCGGACACGTACAAAGAGCAGGGAAACACAGCTCGGGCGGAAAACTTTCACCGGCAATTTTGTGTTATTTCAGGCCAAACTATCTGCAGCATCAGACCCTCAAAACATGACTATTCATTAGGTAATTATAATAAAAAATATCTCCTGCCTCCCTCCGTGTCTGTCGCTACATATTAAAACCTGTTTTGTTTGTCGAGGACATCAAAAACAAATCACTCATCACAAAAAAAAGAACAAAACAAACAATAAAAAAACATACTTTTTTTGAGGCCAGTTTGCATGAAACAGAGAACAAAAGAACAGACTGATGAAAGGTAATTTCCCTCAAGTTGTGATTATGCTTCTTTTTTCAAAATAATAATTATTTGTTATATAAAGGTATTTCTTTTTCTTTTATGCTTGATTTTGGTGAAAAAACTGTTACATTGAATAAAACTAACGTGCTTCTCGCTCCCCCTGTTCCTACCCGAGCAGCTTAGAGATAGTAAGTGTCTAGTCAAGGAAGCCACCAGTTACATTTAACATTGCAATTACGGTTACATGTTACAAATGAAGAAACCTACAAGATTTCAAAGCTTAACTTCTATTATCACACTTTTTTTTGTTTTGTTTTAGTTGATCTTCTCAACTGCAACAACATTGCCACGATTCCCACGCCCACACGCAAGGTGGGTGAAAAGTATGACTATCTCCTCCTAGTCCTGGTCCCCTTTTGAGCCACTCTTCTTTAATTCACACCGCGGCTCACACGGCCTGCGTGGCAAGTATCAGAGACATGTCG
>JAOVYW010049233.1:7569-21060 GCA_025775045.1 Hiodon tergisus
ACACACCAGCCCAGAGAACACACCTGGCCAGAGAACACACCAGGCCAGAGAACACACCAGCCCAGCGAACACACCTGGACAGAGAACACACCTGGCCAGAGATTCAGTTTGAGGATCTGAGCCACAGATCCCCTCTCCAGAGCAGGGCATAGCTGCTGTGTCCGCAGGGAGGCTCAGATTTGGACTGATTAAAGCCTAGCTTTGAGTAGCAGGTTCCACCTTCAAAGGCATTTGGTCTCCTGCGCCACGTCTTTTCTTTAAAAACCCACATATGATTGTTTCATTTCTCCTCCTGTCTGATGCTTTTTCTACATTAACACATTTACAGAAAAATCATGCCGGGTGAGAAAAAGGAACGTGATTGGCTGATGAATTGTGCTGTGATTCCGCCTTCCGCAACCATGTATGAAATAGAATGTTGTTGGTGACACAAATGTTTTAATTCATATGCATATTTGCTTAATAATTTATTTATTTTAAGCTTTATATTATGTATTTCATTATTTTATATTTCATCTGCAAGCAATGTACTAGTATATATTTGATTTCTTTTCTTTTTTTAATTGAATGAACTTGAAAAATGATTCTAATAGACACCAGATAGAGTGGCTGGAATGTGGTCATTAGTGGAACCGCTGTAACATAAAGGTGGAATGTGTACAGAAGGTATGAGAAAATGGTACCAGAATATGTAGCAGAGATCTTGGACACAGCTGCTAGTGTAGCTGATGGTCGTTTGCACCCGTTGGTTTTGCACAGGAATAAAAACAAAGGACTATTAGCTAGCAATCCCTCCTTCCATCGCTTCTCAGTATGAAGCTGATCGAAAAACTATGGATCCTAGGATTATTAAATCAATAAATGTAAGATCCACAATGGCGTTTTGTATTAATGACGCATTTTTAAAAAAACTCATGCTTACAATGTCCTACCTGTCACCTGGCTAATGAGGAAACAATCGATTTCCCTTTAGGATATGTTTATGAAGGTTTATGATTGCATTTTCTTTGTGCTCAGTTCACTTATTGTGTTGCTTCTTAGATGGTTGTGGGATATTGCTGGGTCTGATGCAACTTTTGTCTAAGACAGCGAAACATATGCACTGACTACTGCATGGGCAGGTACTGTAAATCTGTTCATTTCTAAGTCAAATTAAGTTAATTTGAGTCAGTTTGAACAGTATTCCGAATAGAATAAAAATGGACTGTTATGTTGGCCTGTATGAACTTTCTGGTGAAAAAATACCTACATACATACATTAATATAAACTAAACTAATGACTTTAATTATACTTGAATTTTCTTCAAGATAAATACTGACACATCGTGCTATAAATTATGATAAAAGGTATTCTTTTCAAGCCCAGATATTGCACAGCAAGTTATGTCAATTACAATACCTGCAAATATGTTTGTTCCTTCAGTTTAACTGGCTTCCTCTGGTCGCCCACTGCATAGCATTAGATAAGGCCACAAGCACCGACAAAATCCCTTAAGGAGCCAAGAGTAACTTTGGTATTGGCTATGATAGCCTCATAATTTCCACTATGACTCTATCACATTAAATGCCCCTAAAACCCTCCTCCCCCCTGCCAGAGTTAGCAGGATGGATGTTTTTGAGAATTGATTTGTCACTACATTAAGTTAAGGGGGGGGGGAGCGAAACATATTAAAGCAGCTCTGATGTCACAATCAGAAGAATCCCTACTACCCAGTTCAACGTGAGCTTGATCCAAATTTGTGTTTTCCCTGCTTCCTTAATTTCTTCATGGCCTCCGGTAACTTACCCCGGTAAAACGCACTTGAAGTGAAATGTCTCCTTTCGGGCTTGCGCATCCATTCCATTTCGTGGAATTTCATCCCACTGGTGTCGCATCTTTAATCGGATGAGCTCCGCTTTGATTCTCCGCTGCGTAGGACGAACCGCTGTGCTCAAACGTATCAACCGTGGACAAAAAGGGCTCGCGGAGACACGATACTGAGATGCTTTATATAAAAAATATACTGTTTATACAGCGTGTTCTGTTTATGTTATGGATTATTGTATGTGTGTCTATGTTATATCACTGAACGTATAACTCGTTTCCCTTTCTCTAATATTCTGGCACGTTTCCTGTTTTTAAAGTAAATTTATTACAAAAATATCCCCAGGTTGTCTTAGAGTGTGTGCCTTAATAAGAACTGGTCTCCACAGGTCAAGTAGCTGAAAAAACCTGACGCATTAACAGTCTTAGACAAAGGTTTTCCTCACTTCCCTGAAGTCTGAGAAGGTTATCATTAGCCTGTAGTACAGCGAGAAGTGTAACTGTCTCAAAAAATGTAAAAAGCATTTAAGCAAATGTATTGTTCTTGGCCACACACGGCGGACGGACTTCAATAGCAGCGATACGCGTTTGATGTAGAAGAATGTACACCTGGCACGGTGTGTAAATGATTCGGTATTCCTCATTTTCCTATTCCCAGCTCCAAGGGATGGGTTTTCTATATCAAGTCTTTCCATTACGGAATTGTTCTGAAACGATGCACCCATGGCCGTGTCATAATTATTTTCAAACAGCCGTAACACAAAGAACGGTCAAATCAATAGATCGGCGGAACTTAGCTCAGTTTAGATTTATCCCTTTTGGTGCATGTGTTTGCTAAATTAGCTGCTTTTGCAAAGCAGTTGCTGGGGAGGGGTGTTGGAGTATGAGTTTGAGCTCTTCTTCATCGAGTAACGTATTCTATGGCCTGGGGCTAGCACTGGTGGCCTGGAGCTAGCACTACTGGCCTGGGGCTAGCACTGGAGAGTAACAGCCCTGCTGCTCACTGATTGCCGAGCTGGGAAGGCGGTAATTGGAGCTGTAGAGGATAGGAGAGGATAGAGAAGTCCAGACACTGGGAGCTGATTGCTTTGTTTTCTTTCTGACTGTCTCCCCCCCCCCCTCCCTCTCCCTCCCTCTAACACTCACTTAGAAAGGAACGGGGTTGAAAAACAGATACTTACTAATTGGTCTCTTGCTGCTTGCGCATAGATCCAAGTGCATTCAGGTTTTTTTTTTTTCTTTTTTAACCCAGCTTAAACCGAACTGTCTTGTCAGATGTGTTCCATTATGTGGTCTGCTTAATGCTAAAATAGGCGCAGTCCGTGTTCAGATGGGGGTTTATTAACATTGGATCCTTTTATTAGCGTATCTGTGAATGATCACTGTAACTGCACGTTGTACACTGCCACTGAAAAACATCTTTCTGGCAGAATGCTTTGTGGTAAACACGCGGAGTGGATTGATCTATCTTTTCTCCTCCTTATAGATGATTTTTTAACTAAATGGTTTTATTAGTGTACGGCGCTACCGCGAGCATGTGAGATTTGAAACACATTGTTTGAGAGGGGTATTGTTAAATTTCAGCCTAATTGTAGCGCATCTGAACCAATTAAGAAAATTACACTGACTAACAGACTTGAGCTGACTTTAAACTCCATGTGACAATCAGAATGAGGCTTAATGATACTTTCATTTAGCATTTCAAAGCTTGAGTTGATGCAAATCGCAACACTCCAGCACTTGGGTTATAAACACTCTGCAGCCAATGGACACGCGGCCGCCAGTGCACAGCGTTCACGCTTCGCAAGTTATCGTTTGTGAGTGAATACAAATAAAATACAGCTTGGTTGCTAATGACCTTAATTGACAGACTTTATTCTTTATTATTTATCATGTGAAAAATATGTGGTGAAATATCACTCCCAGCCAGAGGAATACCTGTGTCATTCCTTCTATTCTCCCAGCGTGCGGCTGTGACAGGTAATATCTCTCGCTGTGTTTGGCCGTAGACCCCCCACACTGTGCGGTTAGAGCGGGGAGGCCAGTGGAACAAAGGGGTTAGCGTCACCGGACGTGAGCCGCAGCGGTCAAAACGGAGGACTGTGGGTCAGAGAGAAAAATGTGACAAGCTGGGCAAACAGGCGAAGACATCCGTCTTAGGATAATTGGGCCCTGGTGGGTGACGTTGTGGTGCCGTAATTAAACCAAACAAGATTCACCAGCTCTGCCACTGTACACTTTAAACCATGATCACAGAGCAGTTGGTTACTATGAAAGACCTGTCTAATTACCCTGGGTCTGGGACTCAAGGTTTTCTTTTTTTTCCTTTTTTTGTCCGCATGTAATTAATTCGTCTTTTTAAATACCATTTTAAAATCAGAAATTAAAGAGAAATTTTGCCTATGCACTTGAGGACCTTTTAGAAGTTGATAATTAGTATGTCTTGTTAATGGGGCTCTGTTCTTGTGCTCCAGGGCTTAGTCACCAAAGGAACTGGTAGTGCTGTAATGAACACTCTACGCTTGACTGACAGACACACATCACTGACAGGACACCCTATACCATCTCCAACCCTGGCTTTCTTTACCGCCTCAGTTCTAAGGATGATTGACATTGACTAGTCTGAACACAGCCGTGCTCTGCATGTACAGTGTGTGTGTGTGTGTGTGTGTGTGTGTGTGTGTGTGTGTGTGTGTGTGTGTGTGTGTGTGTGTGTATATACAAACGTATATATATTTGCACACACACACACACATATGCAGCTGGGTTTGATACATGTATAAATCTGCTTGAGTTACGTTGGGATTCATTATTAGCACTTCCTAACGTTTCTCTTCTCCTTCATGAAGACAGCGGGGTGTGAATGCTATCAGAAAGACAGGTGGTGCGGAGTATTAACAGGGTTCAGTTGGTGCTGCTGTCCCTCAGTTGACAACAGGAAGGAAAGTGACAAGCCAAACAACAGAATTACAACTGGACACGCGTGGTCTGTTGCGCAAGTTTAACACATTGCATCACGTCTGACTGGAAATGTTGGATTTAGAGAATACATCAAATGTATTTAGGATAAAATGTATTCCATGCATATGTAGAACTCTGATTTTGTTCAAGTAAAATCGTTTTACTTAAAAGTAGTCCAGATCAAATTAAGTTACAGTATATTTTAGCACCGTAGAACAAAGTTTGTGCGTGTGCCTAATTGATGACTGTAAGCGTAATATGAATACATCCATGTGTACACATATGTGAATCTGAAGGCCTACATCTTGACAACCTGCCCCCGGCTGTGGCTATTTTCTGTGAGTTTCTCACTCAGTTTGGGGATGTTTTTCTCCCATAATTCATAACAGATCAAAACGCATCAGCCCCTCACATTGTCTTTCAGTGCTCTTCTGCGCTTTCTCACTGGCTGCCCGCTGATTTTACTTTCTAATTTTGCATTATCCCATTCCAAGAGATTCCGTATACATATTCATCTAGATACTACAGAAGATGTCAAATAGAGGTGTCCTAATTGTGTCCTTGATGAAAGGCTATTAATATTGAACACTCAACAGTCACCCATGAGCCGGGAACCAGAGCTATGGAAATCGTGGGCCTGTCTCTATTGTTTTTATGATACCTGATTCCCCAGGGGTGAACGTTGTGAGTATCCGTGCTTCAGGAGATTCGTCGCACCAAACACTGTACTCTTTCCTCTGGAGGACGTGATTCACGCTGCGTTATATCACTGTTCATTAAAATGAAATGCACGGTTAAATTATTCTGTATACTACAGGCAGCCCATTGCACGCATATTAAGAAACAGACCCCGACACACGCTTGGACGCGGGCTGGCTGAGTAATGGTTAACAAAAGCCTTTGTGTTCCTCTCCTTTTTTCTGATTTCAATGGTTTTCATCCAAAGATATTCAAGGTCTCTTGTCAAGGATACAGGGCTATTTTGATTAGATCATCATGGAAAATAACTCTGCAAAGTGGGAACATTATGATAGTTTGAAGAAAGGGGAGAAAAAAAGAAAAGAAAAACCTATGAAACATAATGATACACCAAGTATTGAATTGGCTTCTGGTTATTTTACTATTAATCTGTCAATCATTTTTAAAAGCACGGTTTGCACAGAATCATCAGTCTTAAAAGGATCTCGACTGTATCCTTTTAAATAATTATAATGACCCACCACGTTGGACTTGATTTGGATTTATTTGCGAAGTCTTCAGGGGCTAGACAGGCCAAAGTTCCATTGAAAAACGCACTTGACACACAATGTTGTAAATTGATTCATGCATGCATTATTTTCGATGCTGGTTTGTTTTGCAGAAATGCAGTTTTGACAAGCAGAAAAGCTTGTTATTCAGCAGTACTTTGTCGTGAACTTTTAGCTGACTGCAGCTAAGATTATATCCAGACAACTCACTGAGCCATCCAGGGACTAGAACCACAAACCTCTACCTCCATAGCTGAACAAGGAACCACTGTACCAAAGCAAGAACACATCCCAATTATGTTCCAAAGGTAACTAAGATTTTCATGAAAACCAGCGGGTTTTTAAAGTCAGTGGTAAATTTCAACTTGGGTGGCATCAGAAGATAAGCGGCTGTCTTCTTAGGAACTCTTTTGTACTAAGTCAAGGGTTGAAAATGTCAATGGTCGTCAAAAGACTACAAAAGAAATCTGACCTCAGCATGGAACCTCTACAGTTTTGTGTGACAGAAGCCAGCAGAGCTTTCATTTGGAAGATCTCTGCCACGCTGATTCAAGGAAAGACCCTCCGCCAAACTAGTGCCAGTTTGGTCTCTCTGGGTAGGCCCTGTTTTATTCTCGGGAGCAGAGACGCCAAGACCAAACGCCAATCCCAGGGTGCCTCTCTGGAAGCCAAGAATTAGAGGAGCCAAAGCGCTCAAAGTGACGGGAGCGAATGTATCGCTTTGTCAGATTCCTGGGCTGCGGAAACCCCTCCATGAGGTGGCCTAGCTCTGCCGTTAATGAGAAACAAGTGGAAGGGAGATGCTGGTTAAAAAAAGGGGGCTCCTCACTTCTCCTGTGAAAGAATGTGCGCGACGCAAGAAAGGAGCGAGCCCGCGCTCCCTGTGTTTGGGCTTGGCGGTTTGACGCCCGCTTCGGGGCTACACATCAGAGAGCGGCAGCTGAAAACAGGTTGCAGGGGTCCTCGCGCGCAGCCTGCCCGTGGTGCTGCCTGAAGGACTACCATGGAAACAAGGAGTTTGACAGGCTCTAGGGGATCGGCCACAGCTGCAGGCGCTTCATTTTGACAGGCCGATGAAGACATCACCACTGCGCCGTGCGCAACAACAACAGAGGACTGATTCAGCCCCTTAACTGCTTTGTAGCTGAAATGTGTGGGATTGAGGGACTTTTGCATCGCCTGTCACTGCATAGCTTGGCTATTTCCAGTGATGAAAAATAAATGGATACGTTCCTTTTAATATGGCCATGGGCATCTATAGAATGCCTTAAATTAATGAATGTCTTCAGAATAGTCAAAATTGACTGATATCCCTAAAGCTGAAATTCTCTTTTTTTTCTCTTAATGAAAGAAGCTGATTTTTTGCAATGATCCCCATTAATTCCAGAAAAGTTTTGGTAACAGATGGGATGTGTTCTGTCATGGAAAATGTTTTTCCTGTTTAGCGTGAGAGTTGATCATTAATTTGAAGAACTTTTTGTTTGTTTGTTTATCTTTTACGAAGCTTGATGCAGTTCACCCTTTGTCTCTTTTTTGTACCTTCCATGATCAGGTGGAAATCTTGCAGGTATAAAATATGAATGCCGCCGGAAATGATTTTGAATGCTGCCCACTCGTAGGAGCTGTGAAATTATTCAACATTAATCACTGTGTCTAGCCCCTCCTTGTCTGAACTCTGTCCCCTTGCCTTCCTGGTGCTTGAAGATGACTGGCTGATTAACCGTTTCCCCAGCGTACGCGTTTAAATAGTTTCACCTCTCAGAGGCTCCTGATTGAATCCCTCACTGCGCTTTGAGACGTTGGGGGCCCCCAACTGGGGCGGCGAAAGCGTTAAGGTTTCAGCGTCTGTGTGGGATTCGTCTCCTCTGAAGCTCAGGGTCACGTCCACTCCCCCTCACTTTGAAAACGGACTCCTTGGAGAGCCCCGTGATGTCTCTATCAGCTTGTCAAAGAGATAGCCTGGGGCCTCAGTGGGGGCCCCCTGAGCCAATCAAACTTTTTCCAGCGCTCTTTCGCCCGGGTTGCCACTGCGGAGAGCCAGGGTGTTCAGCACTCTTAATCTTTCAGAACAAACTCCCATCCCATCAGCGAGGCAGTTCAGGCAACCTGCATCTAATTTTAACTAAGGCTGGTTTACTCGCTTTATAAACTGAACTTAAGAACTTGAAGAAAATAACTTTATTTTCACTGAGTCGGTGTGCATATTATCACAAACACAGTGCGCCGCTACACTGTTATTGCTTGCTTGCCTTGTGGTCTGTACTTTAACAGACCAGTCTTCCTACGCAGTCATTTCCTACAGCAAACTGGACAAAAACGTGTACTTTTCCATATCGTTCCTGTTACAATACCTAGAAACCAATAGCGGCTTTTCAGTATTACCAACATAAACTTCTCACTCTTACTGAAAGAATAATCAGTAAAACTACACTATTTTATCATAGAAGTTGAAACGTGTATTTATATGTTAGCTGAGAACCATTTTTATTATTTTTTGAGAAATCTCTCTGCAGTATGCGTGGCTCTCGTTGGTGAGTTTGTCTTGCTTGCAGTAATGTTAAGAGTGAGGAATAATGAATGAAACACAGAGACATTGAACATCACTTCAGGTCAAATTAATTTATGTACATTGTGGAATACATACATTTTTACATATAAAGTACATTTATGTGTTACTCTCTTTGGTACGTAATCATTTGGCCACGAATTATAATTTATTATAATTATAATTTTTTTATATAAATTTATTTTATTAAATAAAATTTTGCATGCTATCATATTAATGTTTTTTTATTGTTGAATATTTCCATTTAGTAAAATAGTACTTTGACCAAGGATTATTTGACAAAACACAAACAAGCTTTCTGCAATATGAGTAAATAAGGTGTTTTGTTTTATTTTCTTGTTTCGGTCGCTGAGAAACACTATTTTCCAGCAAAACGGCATTAGGGACATCAGACCTGTAGGTTGTTTTAATGGAAATTCAAAGTGCTAAGTGTTAGGTATTGGGAGTGCTCTCCTCCGGACTCTGATCCTCTGAAAAAGACAACAAAGCATGCCCTGGCCAGTGATTCAGACCAGAGGGGCTTTGATGTGCTCGGTAACCTAAGCAGAGTAGTGCTGATGTCGTTGCTAAGGACCAAGAGACCCCAAATAGCTGCTGCTGTGTAATCAGACATTTTCATATCCAGCATCACCCTAGGGGATATATTATTAAATACCTCATCGGAACACAGTGATTAGCAACAAGAAGAAGAAGATCAGCGTCCAACAAGGAATCTATCTCCATTTAGATCCAGTCCCTGTTGTTCTTACATGCAACAAAAAACCCAGAATCAAAGTGAATGCTAAATTAACGTAAAATGATTACCAAACACACCACTGTATCAACAAGAATACTAGTAACAGAGAGAAATAAAATAAAAAATTGTCATTAAATAGATACATTTCATTCACCACTCTACCTGTTATGAATATGAATACCTCATATGTATAGGTAATGTTTAATGGAATGGCACAGCTATTTACACACTATTTGCGATGATATTTTTTAAATAACATTTTTACTACATTGTCATTGTCATTACAAAATGATTTCACGTAATGAACAAAATTACTTAAAAAGGAAAGTGCTTAACTCTGACATTCCAACCAAAGAGAATTTTCAGCTTGTAATGTATCAGCTAAGAAACCACGTGATTACTAATATAGCGGGCGCCCTGCTTAGTAATTTAATTTGTTTCAAGTCAATATTGCTGAAATGTATCAAAGCTACAAGGTTGAAAAGCCAACTCCGCCATGTCAAAATGACGAGTATTCAGCCAATCAGAATAGAAAGGAACCCTAATAAGGCGCAGTAAACATGACTACAGTCACTTCTGCACAGCTGTCTCTGGAGAACATCCTCACAGACAATAGGAGTCATGGCTCTGGGACAGCCCTAATAGACAGCTGCTGGGACATTAGCACCTTTGGTCCAACAGCCCCCTCCTCTTTGATTGACAGCTCACCAGCGGAACCTCCCACTGGTTGGAGTCAGAACCCCGTCAGGCACGGACAGTGTCCCAGCACCAGGGAACCCTGTGGCTCTGGGGCATGGCTCGGAATGGAGCCTGGCCTCTGATCCCCACAGCTACGGACCGCACCTTTTCCTCCTGACCGGGTTCTGGCTGGCTCCCGCCCTTCCCTCGCTGTACTGCACCTGTGAAAACAAACACAAGTTTGGTCGGAGGCAGGTAATCCGAGCTCTGAGGAGCTCACGTTAATGGTTCCCCTGAGGAGAGTCAGTAAAGAAACCGAAGAGGACTCACCAGTAATGAACACAGGAGCAGAGGGGATTAATCACAGAGAGGAAGGATTTGAAAAGTCAAGGGCTCTCTAACTCCTCTCCTCCAAAATCAAAATATTAAAAGCAGACTTGTGACTGCTGAGGCAGTGAGCGACTTGTAAAATGTATAATCGCACATTGCAAGTTGTGTTTTAAAGCCTAATCAGAGCCAGTACTGACCCCTGACCTAGCAAATACTTTATCCCTGAACCGGCCTGGCTTTAGGACGCAAGCATTTGGTGTTTACAGTTTAGCAATTCCCTTCAGCCAGGTTCACCTTATTTCCTTCAGGGTTCACTTTTTCCAATTTCTTCGGCAGTAAAACACACCTGCAACTTTGACATGAACTTTAACCGTGTTCCCTTCAAGAAATATTTTACTGGATTGGATGATATACCTAAAGGATTAAAGAACGTCCTTCATGCAAAAGTGTCTTAAGTTGTTACCGCTCGTTCAACTTGTTCACACACACGTGAAAACGAAAAATATTTCATGCCCAATGAAAAAGAATTGATTGACAATTAAAAATTAAAACGTTAATATCCGGATAATATCCGTGACAGAAGAAGCTGCTATTTTCACACGATAATCACCTATTTTACATGTACATTTTTAACGATAAAAGAAAAATCCAGTTGATACAACAGACTGACAAACCATTAATAATGAATTAATTAAGCCTTAACGGCCCGTAGGTTCTGCGCGGTGAATACACAAGTACAGAAGTTTGTTCCCTGGACAGTATGCTGATCTGCTGAAGACCAATCATGCCAATCAACGTGACTGACACCTGTGAGAAGGATAAACCCAGATTTGTCCTCGTTATAAGGTTTCACCAAGTAACGGCTCTTTAAAAAAAAAAAAGATTTAACTTTAATATAATTAATTGCAAGAACGTTGACATTGTTTATTCTGTTTTTATTTTTGATATGCCATGGATAAACTGGAACTGGGTTTTGTAATGATGAATTTGAATGACATCTTGAAATGCGATTCGATAGATAATCTAGTCAATAAAAATTCAATTGAACATCAAATTTGCAAACCCAGGGCTCACGGGTACTCTTCAAGAACATGGCATGGATATAAAGTCTAGGCAAAATGAAACATGTGGCGTTTAATCTATTTTGTTATCGATCATGAGTAAAAGCTTTTATCATTTGTTATCGACAAAAGCCTTGCGAGATATATTATTATATATTATATACATTACGGGGTTTGTCCTTCTCTGTGTGCCCTGTGTAATCCATCAAGGCCTGCAAACACCACGATTAAAGCAGGAATAGGCTCATTTGTAGCACTGTTAAAACGGTACCAAGCCGATTCTGATCACCGGGGGTTAAAACTATTTTAAATGACATTCCCGACACAACTCTTCCTGACGTCTTCCCACCCCGCTCTGAAAAGCGAAACTCAGCCTTCAGTCAGAGAATCATTGTGTGCACAGCAAAGATTGTCGGAGTTGGAGGCTTTGAAAATAATTTCCTTTAGACACAAGGGCCTTGAAAATGTAGTTTTAGTCATTTTTAGTCAATTTTAGTCCAGTCATGTTTAAATTTCATGCTTTGGTGTAAATACTTAGGCCAACAATCCGCCAGTTGCCAGGGGAATGAAACACAAAATTTGTACATTGTTTTTTTTTTTTATGACTAAAATTAATTCAGGTAGAGATTCTACACTAATTATTTACTCCTGATTAGAATGGAAGGAAGCACGGTACAAAGAGTTTGTCAGCTATACCTGAACATGCAATTCTTCAGAACTGGCAGATGCTTCACATAGTAAGATGGAAAAGAACCCATCAGAGGGTGATTTTAAAGGCTGCTTTGTAGATTCCAAACAGGCACTAATTACTAAGTTATTTGTGTTGTAAGACAAGAGTCTGCTGCAACTTGTTATATTTGGCTATTTGTGTGTGGAGGCATCCGGATACCAGAAGCCCCCGTTGTGGGATATACATTTTTTTTTTTGTTATGTAAAGTAGGACCAAACATGTCAGCATCTAGAATAAAGTATGAGTTTAAGTTTTCGCACACACAAATAAACAAACTTAATTCTGTATTCGTGGTTTTCGATCTCTGCACGGATTTTTAACTTCTTCCACACTGTGTCTCCCTGTTCTCATGAACAGAGAAAATGTTTACCATCTAGTGTTGCCAACTTGTACCACACAGCCAAAACATCTTTAAAGAGCCTTGACAACACAGATAAAACTTTGGCAGCCGGCGGTAGAGGGACTATGGGATTAGAGTCTGGGGTGAGATTTGTTTCCTTGACCAGGTGTTTTATGACTTTTTCCTGAGTGTCCAGATGAAGCGTAGTGCGGCTGGAGGTGTGCGATGTAACTGCAGATGGCGCTTGCATGTGGAGCACAGCAGGATGACTGCAGCTCACAACTTCATTGATTGACTTGTCTGACCTGATGTGACAGGGCCACGTTTGAGGCGTCCGGCTGACGCGCAATTGGCTGGAGACGCTGGCTTCAGCAGGCTGGCGGCCAATCGCATTCTTGGACTACGCTCCTTTTATCGCACGGGAACTAAACCGATCATCAGCAAGAAGGCGGAGGGGGTGTGGTTCAGGGCAGGTCTGAGAATCTAGTCACAGAAACGTCAAACTGAACGGCAACATAATCGAGCCTGGCTCCGTAAAGCTGCGAATCCCAGAACACTACGGGGACACTATTCCTTCCCTCTCTCCACACAAAATTGTATCCTTACCTTTTGAACATCAGAAGGAACCCTTGCAAGGAAATCGAGTATTTCATTGTTGTCAATGGCATATGGTTTCCGTAGCTTCTTGGTAAATTTGTTAATACCTGTACAACAAGGGTGTGTAATAAAGACAAGAAAACAAAACACACATGGTTAAAAATGATCTTATGCTTTCTGATCTGTACCGTATCGCCTGTACAGGTAATTCCAATAAAGTTCTATCATATGTTATTAGATGTAAAGAGTTATTTTTAAAACACTACTTTAAATAAATGACAGCTAAACATTTGGCCCAGTCGTGTTTTAGTCCAGCGGGTTTTTTAGTGCAGTTGGATCAAAAGGCAGAGAAGGGATCCCTACCGCAGAACATTATCAACACTGCAGAGCATTATCAACACTGCAGAGCATTATCAACACTGCAGAGCATTATCAACACTG
>JAOVYW010049233.1:32559-47955 GCA_025775045.1 Hiodon tergisus
CCACTGTTTTAACAGAGATTACACCACGAGTTTTTAAAGTCCCTTAAGACTACAGGACGCAAAACATAGCAAAAAACTGACACAAAAGCTTGTAAGTCTAACTGATTAGACGACATACCTCAGAGGTTACATTCAGGCAACTCTCAATGCTTTCAGCTAATCCAAGACACACAAAAATAACACAGGCCATTCCGATGATCTAATTGTCATTGGGGCCGGTAATTCTCAGCAAATAAAACCTTTTTTAAATCTCGTTCTTATTAGTGGTAACGGCAGCTCCTTGCACACATAACTATTGAGGAAAAATCTCCCTTGCCGTCACTACCACAATAAAACACAAGGAAAACTCCCACTCCACCCATGGTGCCCCCTGCCCCCCGGGACGGCGTCCCAGCAGCTGACCGGACTCAGTCTTACTAACTTCCACACAAGGAAAGCGACCACCGCTCTTGTAATGGCACACGTTTCACCAGCATGCAGACAGAGTGTGCTCTTCACACTGTGGGTCAAACTCCAGTGTACCAAATCAAAGCCCTCCACGTCGTACGCTCGCACGAAGGTGTGATTATAAAGGGTGACGCCAATAACGATAATAATAATAATGATAATTACAACAACGCCATTATGGACCTCCCAATGAAGTGGTTACCCGGGCCCGGTGTGGATGATGCATCTGAAGCACCCGCACAGGAATTCTCCCGGGAGGCTCGCTCGCACCCGCCGCCAACCTTTGTCCCGCTCTCATCTGTGGAGAAACCATCGGCCTGCAGCTGCCAGGCGTGTGTTTACAGCTGCACAGCATCAAACAATCATCAGATGCCATCTTCACAGTCCGTGATGTGAAGCAATCAGCATTTCACAGGCTGTCAAACCATGTCTAAAACAGTTGCTACCTGGCAGCGTCAAAAAGGAGACGGTTAAAATGCACAAACGGGCCGACTTTATAGTGAGAATTCCTGACAAGCAAGCTGCCTTCTTATCCCACCACTCATTTACTTAAAATACAATTTGTGCTTTAATAACGAAAAATTAGCTTTCATGTGTAAATTATTTCCTTTTTTCTGCTTCCTCTCTTTCTCCCCCAAAAACCAAACCTGCGCTGGCGACTTGAAAGTTAAACTCCGGGTCTGAAACAAGACACTTGCACTGGAATTCTGCCCACTTAGACAGAATCATTTGCTGTGTAATAGAGCATTATCTCATGTTTAAAGTTTGTCTAAAGCCCGGGACGGTAAATTTCGCTTTCACTGCGTTCCTCGTCCTCCGGCTCTGAGAGCGAGCGGGCACCTCCTCTCCACTCTGGCCCCTGTTCGGCAATGCTTTAGCGCCATCAACAGGCCAAAGTGATTTTTGCGGGAAAGAACTCTATTTGACCCCTCCGCAGAGCCCCACTGCTGATGTATACAGTATTCATCTAACTCAGCCTCAGTAAAAAAAAAAATCGCATTTAAAAAAGGCCAGTATTTTATTAGGCTTTTCAACTGTCACATTCCCCCTCTCTCTCTCCGAGAAGAACATGTAATTGTCAAACTTTAGACACTCATATCCTAGCCTCATTACTGTAGAATAAACAAGCTATAAAAAAAACTCCACATATTTTGTTTGTTTGTGTTCTTATGCACTGATGAGGCCATTTTTTAAGGGTTTGCCAGAAGTTTCAACACGCATGAGAACCTTCTTTTAGAGTTACCTAATTAGTCCCGGTTTTAACACTGAAATCCATGGGTGGCACAGAGCAGGGAACATCAAACTGCCTAACATCTCCCTCTCTCACAGAATACGCCGTCTAATCTAAATCCCTTCTTTATAAGCCCATATAATGCCATTTTGTTACTCCACCGACGGAATGCTTAACTTTTTAAACGGCAGCTTCCGGAATGCCAGTATCCAACCTAGAGAAGAGAAGCACATCTACGTCCACCGGTCAGATGGAGAGCCACAGAGAAGCTTTAAGAGCCATATAAAAGGCATTACGTAAAGAGCATTCCAGTGTATTCCTTTTGGAGGACTTTCCGAGGCTGGGTTTGCTCGCCGTCCACTCCAAACTTCGATATTCAATTCTGTTTGTCACCGTGGCAATAAAAACACGGCACTCGGGCAATCGGAAAAAAAAACACACAATGTCCGTAGGAAACAGACTTGACACTGAGCGATGGAGTTGAGTAAAACAAACAAACGCTCCAGGAGTGTGCGCTGTAGTGCTAAGAGCGCGAGGGTCGGCGGTTTGCATTTCGAGTGGTCCACCGCGGCCCCCTTCAGAGAGGTCTCAGTTAACAGGGTGCAGGCGCGTGATATGTAGAATTGGAAGCGCTGATAAGGTTATCTGCTGGGCAGATAAATAATGTAGCTGGTGTGGAAAGCCAGCTTCCGTGATGCTGTGCTGACCTAAAGCCGAGGACTTCCTAGCACGGGAAGGAGCAGAGAAAGCTTTCTAATTATACACATCTGAGAGGTAAGCAGAGGTCATCGGCCAGTCACCTTATTACCACCATCAGAGAGCGCCGCTTTCATCGCCGTACAGGGCGGTGGGCTGGCCCAGGCCGATCACAAAATTCGTTAGCAAACGGTTACTTAGTGAGAGTGGGACTGGTTCCGCGGCTGTCGCGCTGATACAGGAACGCAGACTGGAGGGGTTGTTTTTTGCAGCCATTTCTCTTTTGTTTTAATTTCTGGTGTGGAAGCATTGCCAAGTTTGGTTTTGACCCTGAGAGTGGGGCTACTTTTCAGGCCATGTTTTTAGCATGCACCTCCCAGACCCCTTCTCGTTTTTCGGGAGATATTACACATTAACCAGCCCTTCTCACTGCTAGACACGTAATGCTCTCCGTAGCCTTCTCAACGGTCATGTGAGCCTTGCATTATAATGCCTTTCTTCATACCATCTGTCAGCTGGTCAGCTTACTCAAAAAAAAAAAAAAAAAAAGCTCCTATCCCAAAGCTGGGCTGGCAGGAGATGAGAGAGAGAGAGGGAGAGGGAGAGGGAAAGAGGGAGAGAGAGAGAGAGAGAGAGGGAGAGGGAAAGAGGGAGAGAGAGAGAGAGAGAGAGAGGGAGAGGGAGGGGGAGAGAGAGAGAGAGAGAGAGAGGGAGAGGGAAAGAGAGGGAGAGAGAGAGAGAGAGAGAGAGAGAGAGGGAGAGAAAGAGAGAGAGAGAGAGAGAGAGAACCTCCATGTCTCTACCAGAGCATGCTGGCCTGACCTGTTGACATGGGAGTGAGCGTTTGGAACAGTTTAATCGTGACCGCAGCGCCTTACTGTGTTTACTTTTGTGCACACACTCTCTCTCTCTCTCTCTCCCTCCCTCCCCTCCCTCTCTCTCTCTCTCTCTCTCTCTCTCGCTCTCGGTTGGAGTCTCACTTTTTAAAACCAGCTCTGTCTTTTCAAACTCGAGAAGCAGGTCAGGGATTTGTTCTCTGACAGATACTATTTCTGAAAGGCCCCAAAGGACTGCTGGTTTGGCAGCTTTCAGGCTCTGGGTTTTTAAGATCTGCACTAAACAGCTATTAAAAACTTACCATAATATTATAAATATTAATGATAAAAAAATTGCAAAGTTTTAAATCTCCAAGACATTAAACAATGACACAGAGAGAAATTAGATCATTCCTACTGCACAAAAAAACAAAACAAAACAAACAAAAAACGGACTCCTCGTTGGCAATCGTTTCAGCAGGCAACAAACAGCTGGATATTTTCATGAGGATCAGGTATGTCCAATGAAAGTCAAATCAACGCTGCCATGGTCACCTGCAGAGGATCTAATAATAGGCAAGGTCTGGGAGGTAACCCCATCCCGCTGGCCGGGGTCCCACACTGGTGGGCGGGGTTAGCCAGGGATCACGGAACAGGGTTCACGGAACAGGGATAATAAAAGACAGAAGATTGGAGATTCACGGTGCCTGGAAATTGAATGCAGGGGGTAAAACTGCGGTCGGACTCATACCCACCACGTCCTGGTTCCGACTTTACATCACCAGAGACGTATTCAATTATCAGACGCGCCTGGTGGGTCAAGTGCAGATTACACCAGATCACTGGGGCTACCTGGGGTATCTGATCACCGACACTCGTTAGTAATCACTGCAGAGGAGGCCCTGCTCAAACCAGACTCAGAGATTCGGCCAATTATTCACAGGTCTGAAGTTCACTTTTGCGACACAGAGGGGGTCCCGTAAATGGAGCGGGGTCTGGAAGGCACACCCTCCCGGGATTATTGGAGACGCTAAACACATAACTGAAGATAACCCGTGTTCATGTTGAACAGCAGGAGAGTAGCGTCCGAGGCACGAGGCTGGATCTATTAAGGTGTAAAATGACTCACCAGGAAGCCCACAGTGCTGTGCCACGTGTTCTCCCATTGAAAGCAGCTCTTAATGTACTGTAAGGCATGCAACATTGCCTTTGTGATCTTCTTAACGCGATACACATTACGCTGTAAGACCTGCCGGCAGATAAAGGGAACGTGCAGCAGTTAGCGTGATACAAGAGAAGGCATAGTGTTTATTAGCCGACGTTTCGTTTATTATGTGTTTTACCAGACGACTGCTTATCGTAAATGGAAATTAAAGGTTTGTATTTTCCAACGTCTGGAAAGTCTTTAACGTGACTGTATCGGCACATTTCAGGTGGACAGCACTGGGTCCTGTTGGCCACTTCTGAAACAAAACAGGCTGCATAATCACAACAGACAGCAATGAACGGGACAAACGCAAACCTTTTTGGAAAACTTCGGATTCTCGTCCGTGAATTTCGTCTCTCTCGGATTGAAGGTTCTGATACTCGCTCTGACCTAATGGGGAGCATAATCCCGGTTTTATGAAAAATGTCAAATTTTTTACGAAACAAATGTTTTTCAACAGAAGCACAATGCAACCGAGGCAACGCACAACGTCTTTCTCGTTAAAAGTGGGATTGGGAAACCTTAAAACATACAACAGGATATTCTCTCTACGGCGGTGGTCACTGTCGTATTAAAGGAAAGCTCTCTGGAGAAGGTAGCATATAGACAATTAACAACGACAGAGGAAAAACCAGGACGATATACATATAAATGCAGCGAGGTATAGTGATTTATTGTAGTCGCAGGCTGGATCCGCGGATTGTATTTGCCAAAGGCAGACGGCAATAGAGTCACAGTTATTGACTGGAGCAATTTGATTGGTCAGTCTCTGGACCATCTGTTCCAGGAATGTGGGATACGCCGTCACTGTCTCCCTGATCTGCTTCTACGGGTGCACCGCAGATGGCCTTCACACACAAGACAAGTCTCTCTGTAATTGCCATCTTTCATACACCTTAATTGTTGCCGCGGATATTGTGCTTACCGGGTTAAAGTAAGCCTCTAGCTCCAGTGATATGAGCCCTTTGGAGGACCGTCCCAGATCTTCGCTTTTTAACGTGTAAGACATTTGTTGGCCGTTGTGTATCTACAATGGAAAAAAAATAGCTTTTACGAGTACAACTCAACAGGACGCTATTTAACCACGAAGGCAACAGCTAAATAAATACAAAATTTTATGTAGACGATACTTCACCACTTTCGGTGAACATGAATTGTTTTCTGTTAGCAGAATGTATTGAATTGTGGGAAACGCATAAATATGAATAATCTGGAAAACTGTGCATACGTAGCGACACTACATTAACAAAGGAATTCAGCACCGCTTACTGAGAGCAAAGGAATGACTACTTTCCCCAGAAAATCTGGAGTTTTCTCTCCATCTTCATCAAAGACGGTCACTTCTAGTGCATCATGAATGTCTTTGATGGGTCTGAAAAATGTTTTACACCACACAGATTAAGACTTTTTAGAGGGCAAAATAAATAAATAAAAATGTTTGAGAGTTTTGACAAAGCTGAAACAAAGTGCAAGACGTCACTAACAATGTGAAGACTGTGTTCCACGTGGGATTCAGTGTTTTATAGATGGTGTGAGTTCGGAGTCTGTTGCTCCCCAATTCCAAGATGCAGAAGGGATCGCTCTTTCCTGGCCAGATGAAAACAAACGTAAAGACAATTTGCCATACGTGTTTATGTATCTACGGCTCTACATATAGAGGTGAGATTTCGTACCATTCAAATCAGCTGCAGAGAGGTGTGTGGCCTTGATAATCTTGGCCTGAAGTAGCCCGACATCTCTGAGATTTTTAAAGGACTCCTTCAAACACTGCAAAGAGACGCACGTGAGAGTGTGATCTGGGTGCCCGTGATCACCGCATACCACGAGGATGCATGAGGAAGGAGACTGACGTATCTGTCCTGCAGGAGATACCGCGCCCTGGGCTCCTCCAGTGGCGCCGCCCACAGGTCCGAGATGGAGGTGCCGGAGCAGGGGGTCACCGTGACCAGGAACACCACCCTGCCTACGCCACGGTCCAGGCTTTTGGTGCACAAGTGCTGCTGGTTGCCTGGGACTTGGGAAAGATCAACCTCACACCTGCACACACACACACACACACACACACACACACACACACACACACACACACACACACACAAAGCACTGGCCTGTAGGTTACACCCAGCCCATTGGGCCAATGACTGTGAGGGGGTGTTGGCTGTCGCCACCAATGGAACAACTGCATCAGGTGGGGTGAAATAAAGAGGGTTTGCTCATTTGCTAAATGACAAGCAGCCCGACCTTAATCTTAGGCTGTGAAGGGAAAAAAATCCATGTAACAGCTAACCGAAGGAGAAACTCACATTCCCAGGCTCTCCGTGGATTTCCTGCCTTCTTTAGCCCACACCTCCACCTCCAGGATATCTGGGCCATCTGGGTAATAGTTGAATTCAAACCTCTGTCTCCACTGTGGGTTGGCCTGCCTGCAGAGGTTCTGGGAGAACGAGAAGGAGAGATCACTCACGGGGTGAGAGCTCAGCGACATGGAGGGGGGGGGGGAGACACAGTGGTCCCAGTGGGTTTTCAGTCTTTTTGCTGGCGGGGGGTACTTTCTTGTTTTTCCTCCATTTGATACCTGAGACAGACCCAGACGGGATTATCTCTGCAACGCAAACAAAAAAACAACAAAAAAACAACCACAAACAAAACGCTATCATTTTGCAAACAGATGACACCAAACACCAGATTACAGCTCAGCGGAACTGTCAGGGGAGACTGACACACTGGAGCTAGGTGGGTGAGCAGGGCATGCTGGGTATGCAAATCAGAGGGAGCGCGAACATAAGGTGAGCACGACGGCGGCAGCACAGCGCGTAATGAGCGCCGTCCGCCGTGTCAGAAGTGGAACAGGTGGAGGAGGGGGGATTGCTGTACCTTGCTCCTGTACTTCTGCCCGCCCAGCCTGAAGAACACAAAGACATCCCCCAGGCCGTCGCTGGGCAGGTCCTGCCCCTCCACCAGTGTGATCTCCACCACCCTGTCCCACAGCTGGCTCTTCCAAAAGACATCCGACAGACAGCCCCTCTGGGGCACTGCAGCTAGCTGACAAGACAAGACGGGGGGGAGAATGGGACGACAACCATGAAAAGGGGGCTTCTGCTCACCCCCCCCCCCCCCATCTCTATCGCCGCCTCCTGAAAACCTGCTTTATTAAACGGGCGCCCAGACGTGCAGCAAATCATCTGTCTTTTGCTTTCATTTCATCACACTGACACCTACAGTGAGGCCGCATAACTGCAGCTCTCGACAGGAGAGACATTAACGAGGTGTCAGCTGTCTTTGGCTGGGAAAATCCTTTCTTCCAGCGCTCAGAACTGTGAGTGGGCGTCAGAAAGAGGACTGCCGTGGAGGAGAGAGGACACAGGAAAGCAGTGAGGGGGGACTCAAACGTACGAGAGAAAACACTAGTGACTAACGGGACGTTTTGGCCCCGGGCCCCTGAGAGGACCTCGGTGGCACAGGGGAACGACGCGGTCACTGTGAAAACAACTTCAAACAATAATAGTGTGGTAATAAGACAGCAGAGGGTGCCGGCGAGCATCTGTAATGATGGCGTGTGACTGCAATGGGCTCTGGTCCTTACGAGCGCTCGCCCGCCCGCCCGCCCGCCCGCCCTGTCACGGCTTCAGGGGTCGCCCTTCACCGTCTCCCGTTCCTGGAAACATGGGAGTTGGAATCCAGCGGGTATCAAAGAACACAACCGAAGCTCGCACTAACATGAAATAGACGATAGCATATTTCTATAAATATCCACCCTTTAAAAAGAGGGAGTCGTAGAACGCTTAGCCAAACCATGTCAGGCGGAGTGTTTATCTTGGATCCGCTTCTATCTTGCTGGCCAATAAAACAATTCCACTTAGCTGCAAGAGGCCCCCTAAGAGAGTCTATTCTTGGTTATAAAATGGGGACTGGGATTGCTTCCATATGGTGTGGAAATAGCATGGGATGAACCGGGCGAGCTCAAATAAGGGTCCATTTGGCTGCCACTTCGACAATGTCCTGAACGACAGCTGTGATATTGCATTCCAACATCTGGATTATTGCCCGTGATGCCTGAGAATCGTCAGATTGGCACGTCTTGACCACCTCGCTGACAGAAAGCCTTGGTAAGTGGAAACCCCCACACTTAGGAACAGTGATGCACTCCCAAAAAATCCAAACACCGGCATACAGGTGTCGACTCTGGTATAATTACACCCCAAATTAAATAAATCTTTGTGCACCCACCCCTTCCAAAGTGGGTCTTAAATGGACTCTGATTGCACAGTATAGCAGTTCACATAGGCAGAACTTTACTTAAGGCATCAAACATAGTGCACTGATATTATTAGCAGTTTAACGGCGCCAGAGGAAGATCACAACACAGCTTCCGGTCCAACTATGCGTATATAAAACCACTTTGTCTTTTTCAGTCCAATTAAAATCAAATGGAAATTCATCTAGCAGTCTAATCTAGAGATTAAAGGCAGGCAGATACATAAGCAAGCTCCTCTGCTGTATAGCAAGGCAAGAGCTGAGATAATAAAAGAGCTTCAGTCCACAAAACATTTTAACTGCTTTCCATTTCAACTTAAATGAATTAAATTTAGCCAGCACTGCTTAGGAAAAAAAAAGAGAGAGATTAAAAAGTATCTGTTGTAAACTCAAATAAGGCTCTGCTCCTTTTTTGTACGTAATTAAAATGCAAATAAGCCCATGCGAGATGTCTAGCTCAAAATAATCCACAGACTGAAATCTTTCACTAAACCACACATACTGTGTGACATCCTCAGCAAACCTGACACTGCATTTATACACAAATGCAATTTTAACTACATTCATCAACTGATTGTATGCTTTAAAAAATAAACAAAAAAACTACTTAAGAAAGGGATTAAAGAAAAATATATTTACTGAACAATATTACACATTTCGTAGCAGAGGAATAAAAATGTGTTACTTTTGAAAGGATTATTTTATCAAACTGTAAGGATCTACTGCCCCCTTGTGTTGCAGATGAAAACAACAGTAATGAAAAGTTCCTGTTCACGGCCAACAGCAGGTCAGATTTTCGGTTTTGTCATTTCTCCTTTTGTAAATTTATCTCTTAGAATGGTATTTGTATTACATGCAGATAACTGCATTGCTTTATATTTACTATAATTAAAATCTGCTTAGAGAATAATATTCAAAATGTTACAGGACATACATTCTATGGTCATGAATACAATATTCAGTAAACAATATTGAATTTAGTAGTACATTTTATTAACCAATTATCCAAGTAATAACAAGCAAAAAAATTGAATGTCCTAAAAAACATGTAGAGTGAAATCCCTTTGTCACCGTTTATAATCAGGAATTTTACTTCACAAACCAAGCTGTGGAGAAATACACAGTCTACAGTACATATTTGCGTTTGTGATTAGTGTGGAATGGAATGCAAGACGTAGCGTTCAGACAGATGTAGGAAGTGAGTTGAAGAGTGTACATGCGATGTTAATATGCTGTCATCGTTTGAACGCATTAGATTATCAACGCTAAATCAATGAAGAGGGAACTACGTCGGACTTGGATCAAAGTACTGGATATATAGAAACAAACGCAGCCACTTGAGTGTTAATTGCATTGAGAATACCACTGGGGCAAAGTTATAATTACATTTTCATTAGATGACTTCAGTACTGCACTAACGCCATAAAACGGAGGATAGGTTATAAGGGTTCAGTGTAACTGAATGAATACTGAAGTGCTAATATCCGGTTTCCTCCCACGATCTGCAGGCTTGCATGCGCAGCTGTGAAATTGGCCTTGTGCATACGGCTGTGTCTGTGTCTGTGTGTCTCTTGCCCTGTGATCGACTGGTGTCCCGTCCTGGGTGTACCCTGTATCCCGCCCTACGTCTGCAGCGGTTGAAAAGAATGAATGAACGAACCCGGCTCTGGGGGAGAGTAAATTAAGCGTGTTTAATGTCTCTAATACAATAACTTCATTACGTGATTCTCAGATGTTTTGATTTGGGATTTACGATCCCGCCGGGTCATCCCACCAGTAAAATGGGGGTGCTCGGGATAAGGCCAATCCAAGGATTCCTTTTGGACCCCTGCAGTAACATAGCCACATGGTTCTTTGACCTGTTTATGTGCTATAACTTTGGCCTTATTTTAAAAATGAATAAAAAAAGAAAGAAACAGAGAGAGAAATAGAGATATAGAAATAATGAAAGTAAATAATGGATGTTACTAAAAGAAATGTTTTTGGTTTGATCATAACTTTCTTAACTAACTTTCCTAACTCCAACTGCTTTTTACTTTATTTATATTGCAAATATTTTATTACCGCATATCGGAAATCTGAAAACTTAGAATTCTCCCTCTACTAATATAAATAAGTTGTATTGTTGATGTATGCATGTTGTATGTCGTATGCGTTTAGCTTACAGTAATTGCTAAAATAGATTTTAAAAAGTAAACACAGTAAACATGCAAATGTGCACATTAACCCCTAAACTACGGCACTTCTGTACGTCTACTAAATGAATAAAATGTCAAATGTAAACAATGAAAAATAATACCATACTCGGAAGTAAGACGGAAAAGCAGAATTCAGCTGTAGTTGTTAGAGAGAGACAGGAAGATTGCACATGAAAAAAAACCTTTACCTTAAAGCTTCTTCCTCTCCTTGGCGTCCACCTCTGTTCCCAGCCATGGAGAGCAAATCGGAGACAGAACAAATGTGTCAATAATTTAAATTCAACAATCATATCATTTTAAACATCGTTAAAACGGGAGGGGGGCATGTGATTGTGTGTTCCGTCTGTTAGACCTCAGATAGATCGTTCTTACTGAATCTCTCTGGCTTTTCCCGTTCTGCACTGACAAACACACATCTATTATTATTTGGCCCATGTTATCCTCTGAGCTTCCCGGGTCATCTAGCTGCAGCTGAAACTCGCAGGTCCTGCGGAGACGAACAGCGCTTTTGTTGGAGAGAGACAGACTGATGTCAGACAAAACAACGCAGAACAGAGCTCTGAACACTCTGCCCTGCGTAGTCTCTGGCCTGTGGCCAACAGAACAAAGGCGACCGCGCTTTCCTACCTGTCTAGTTCAAGTTCGCTCAAGGCAATACTGTTGGACCCCATGAAATCGTCTGCCGTCAGGTCCCGGTCGTATACCTGAACCGGGTCAGAGGCATCGTGATTCAGAGCAGGGCTTTAAAGCTACCCTACTATCAGCATAGCAATGTATATATTTACATTTCTATATAAAACGACGGTACTGACAAACTCATTTAAAAAAAGGATATTCAGGTTTGATATCCAAGTAAATCACTTCTGTTGAGATTATTATTTTATCCTAAATGGATACATACAGAGTGATGTTGAAAGTGTTCAATGCTTACCATATTATCCATGTGATCACTAAAATAACCAGTATTATAAAGAACATGCATTACGTCAATACAGTAAATGGGGCAACATTTCTGGGCTTACCTTAACATATAATCTTTGCTCCAGATTTTGTACCGGATAGGAGAAGGACTCATTCCAAGTGGGGTTTAAGTTTTTATAGACAACTTTGCTTCTGAAGAACGTTTTCCCATCCAACTTAAATTTCACATAGGGGTCGCTTGTGCCTATAAATCGAGAGATAGAGAGAGAGAGAGAGAAAAACACTGAGAGTTAGCGTAATTGGTGGAGTAAAGCAGTGATTTTTTTTAAATCGCCCTCTCTGAATGTGCTTTAAGTAAATATTCAGTCTGTATGCAGGGTCCAGGTGAAACACAGGGAAGGACGAAAGTGGTCAATAGCGAGGTGGGTTAACCCTTTGCCAGCCTGGGATAGACAGAAAACAAATCCACATGAACCAGAAGCAACTGGTGCTAATCTTCAGGGGCCGTTTGTAACTGGGGTGGGCAGCTTTGTCTACCATGGCATGCAGAAATGAAAGGAAGCGGCACAGCTTCATTAATATGGACAGATAAAGGGGTGCTTTAAAGACTCTGGGGGGCCTAAATCAATTGACAAAGGCTCTGTGGGGTCCAGCTGTTCGGCCCCGTCAGCCCCCCCCGAAATAAACACCAGGCGGCTTCTTCCTGGGAGGGTCTGATGAGGAAACCTCTGTGTAAGTTGGCCGGAGAATTGTTCACTCTAGGCTCTAGTGAGGCTGACTGAAATTGGTAACATTTGGAATGCACAGAGGAAGGGAGAGAGCAAAGCGGGCTGGCTCGGATCTGTTTCCACGTAGCGTTTGGGTAATGTCAGGTTCTGCTGTATGGAGCGCATATCGGTTGGGTAATGTCAGGTTCAGACAGGGGAGGTAAAGGAAAGGCGCACCGTGTAAAAGTATCATCCTGTCAGGTACCAGCTAATAAGAAATCAGGAGTGAATTGGAATGCTTTCACAATGAGCTTTCCTTTCATAACAGGAGAAACATTACCAAGTCTATCATTTAAAATCAACGTCCATAACAAATATAACAGATTAAATAGGATTACCTGGCAGATGGGATTTATTAAATTTTCATAAATACGTCAAAATTTGGCCTACATACTGTTTGACTTGTTAAAGTCGGTACCATTGCTTGGTAGCAATAGCAGAGTGGAAAAGGAACAGATATTTGATATTTGTTATCTAGCATCAATTAGTGTCGTTTTAGTAAGAACTGTACTTTTCACCAGCAAGGCCACAGGATTTAAAATTACATCCATATCCAAACTTCTAAATAACACATTAAAAAATATACTGTAATTTTAATATAATATTATGTAATATAATCCCCCTGTAAAAAAATACCACAGATTAATTTAGAGATAAATAAATCAGCAAAACTTGTAGCAGTATCTGTGCATTCAGAACTGTACAAGAACGTATGCTAGTGCGCAAGCTGATCTTGCACAAAGTTTAAAAATGCATTGCACCTCTCTGTATACCTAGGGAGTTTAATTGACTGGGCCTACTAAAATACCACAACACCACCAACAGGTGGCAGTATTACTACACTTTCCATCAAACGGTAATGAAATTTGATAATCGATATGCAGGAATATTTTGCATTGTGTTACCTGCATGCATAGTGGGAGGTCATAAGCGTTCGTTGATTGAACACATAGTACAGTTCATCGGTTTAAATGACGTAAGAATAGATAGTCTTAAATTGAAATCTTAGTGAAGCCACCAGTAACAAATGTGTTATAGCAAAAGTCATAAATCGCCATTCATTCCTTTGAAGGCACAAGCCAAAACAGTGGGGGGTTTTGTCGCTTGTGGCAAACTATAATTACTGAATAGAATAATTGTTATTGAATATTATCTTTAATGTGTGGTCTAAATCTTTATTTTCTTCCAATAATTGACTCATTGTAAGACCAGCACCTACAAATTAACAGCGGGTGTTGTCCAGTTCATTGTGTTATAAATACAAATACATCGGTATTGTTTTTATTAATCTCCCACTATAGTGATAACTTCCAGCGTTATTATGCCTATAAAAGATAAGCTACCCGTCACTCTCTTTCTCTGTCCTGGGTGCTTTCAACAAACAGAACTGAAGCAAAAATGTGTCTTTTGGCCATTCTCACCAATTCAGGGTTAGATACCGCTGGTTATTTTCTCTGGGCATTCTGCAATGAGCTACCGGGAACACACGCCTCTCTGTTCCAAACCGAAACCTGATATTCAAATGCCTCAGATAACCAGATAACCAATTTATTAATCTTCGAGAGCAAAGGCTATGCCAACAGTGGTATCTTAATAGGCAAAGCAAACTTATTCATCAGTACAGGATGTGGGAAATGGAAGATATCGGTCCTGCCAACCAAAGATCTGTGGTTGCTACTAACTTGTATGTGCGCTATACACGCAAATTCTGTGTATACCTTTATTGGACGGATCCTGCTTAGAATTCGGTTTGTATCAGCTGTACCCGTGCACTATCAACTGTTGGAGTTACGTAATGGAGAGTGAGGGTGTATTCAGTCCACATCTGCATATTCCGATGTGTCTGTTGAACTGGGCCGACATGATTAAGAAAGGCTAGCATGGTCCAATATTAGCTTAGACAGTGGACAGTGTAGCAAAATGTGTGTTGATGTTTCTCTGTTCTTTCCTCACACCAGCAGCATGTTAAAATGAGGGATTTTACCAACAATACAAATACTTGCGTTGTCGGTATAATTACTGAATGTATTAACATGGTTTAGTGCTGATAGTTTTATTGATATTTTTTGCCAGATATTCAAATGCTTGCAATTAGGGTTTACCACATGCAAGCATTTCCTGAAACCATTTCCTGGTTACGACGGTGAAATAGAAGTAACTGAATAAGGAAACTGAAGTCTATAATGTTTCCCATCTGTCTTAGTTCATAATATTTTATGGACTAAGATTTTTTCAGGACAAAAAAAACTTCACCAAGCTATCACCAATTAAGCGTGTTATTATTGACATAAAACAAAGGAAAGAGCTTTGTTCTCTGGTTATACAGAAAATAAGGCACACAACGTAAGTTGTAACATGGAGATCCTAAGTATAACAAATCCAGTGATGTGAAACATTAGCCTTGGCACCCACTGTAACACATCCTAGCAGAATAGAATGTTTTAACAGCCTACAGTTTGTCCAATTAAAACCCCTCCTCCCTCCAGCATAGCAGATGACGGAACAGATCCACACGCTGAAAGGCATGTGTCTTGCCATGCTTTTAAAGATTTCCCCACCAAGCAGGATGCCAGAGAAAAGACTGGATCTTAAAGACTTTGCGATATGGTGTTTTATATTCACAGATCTCCTTTAACCAGGTTGGCTGCAGGTGAATGGTGCACAGATCTACTTTAACCAGGTTGGCTGCAGGTGAATGGTGCACAGATCTCCTTTAACCAAGTTGGCTGCAGGTGAATGGTGCACAGATCTCCTTTAACCAGGTTGGCTGCAGGTGAATGGTGCACAGATCTCCTTTAACCAGGTTGGCTGCAGGTGAATGGTGCACAGATCTACTTTAACCAGGTTGGCTGCAGGTGAA
>JAOVYW010049234.1:0-24536 GCA_025775045.1 Hiodon tergisus
GATCCAAAAAGGTTTTTTGCAGTTTGCCGTTATAAGTGTTGGATGTGGCACTGGTTCTACTACTACTGCTGTTATTAGAACTACTACTACTACTACTACTACTACTGCTACTACTACTAATAATAATAATAATAAGAATAATAATAATAATAATAATAATAATAAAGTGCTTTCCAAAAATGCAATATAAACAATACGGCATAAAACCAACAAAGATGTTGATACTATACACTGTGAGGTAAATGCAATATTGGTTTTTACACCATTGCTTCCCCACTCCCTACCCTCTCACTCTAGGTCACACTGGTAAATGGGAGGAATTTTTTCACCTATTCCTTTCCTTCAAAGAACAGTCTGTACACGTTCCAGGCAAGGAACCGAGTGGAGTCAGCGTGTGCCCAGTCAAAATTCTGGAGTGAATGGAGCACACCGGTGCTCTGGGGTCAGTTGAAAAATGACACAGGTACAGCAAGGATCACTGCATTTTACTCCAAGATACCTGTAACAGACCTAAACGTGCTTGTTGAATAGGAACCATTGATCGAGAGCGTGTTCATTTTTTCTGTCTACAGTAATTTTTGTGGTCTCTTGCCCGTGTATAATTTCTAACAGTATAACTACAAATGACATGTAGAAACTGTGTATTGTTATTACACAAAGAATAACATACACTTACGTGTTGCGACTTACAAGTAATGATAGCTTTGAGACAGTTTTTTTTTTTTTCAATGTTGAGCTGCAGGTAGAGCCAAAGTTGAGGTGTAAAGGGCACACTGCAGCGAAGATATTCTAAATGTATAGAGGATACACCAGATTGCTACCAGATGCTCAATTCAAAGCAGCTTGCCAGTGCTCTCACTACATTCCCAAACCCCCGTCTCCCTTCTCTTTGTTAAAGGGCCTGGCAGCAACATACCTGAGAACAAGACGGTGCTGTACTTCGTGATAGGCAGCATGGTGTTCATCGGATTGATTTTCTTGTTGATTAAGAATGAGAGGTAAGCAGCCAACAAAAGGGGTACTGTGTTTAGTTTAAGAAGACTTTTCTGAAAATATTTCTGTGGTATTGTTAAAATAATAAGCTAAATTCAGTATTTAGGTGAATGCCTGTATGCGTCCGTATGTGTGCCTGTGCAAGTCTGCTTCTGCATCCCCTAGGCTGAGGGTCATCCTCATTCCCGTTGTGCCAAATCCAGGCAAGAGCTTTGATGATCTCATCTATACCTACAATTGGAACGTTGAGGTAAAGGCTGTCCTTATGTTTATCTTTGTATCATCACTTTTGAAAACATTGGATTTTACCGAAGCTGTTTGCAGCCAGTAGACACTGGGGGTTTACCTTGCTTTACCCGTTTACCACCCCCTGCGACCGTAGGACTGGCTGCACATCTCCAAGGAGTTTGTGGAGGGGTTTAAGCCGAACTTCTCCGAGCCTGTTTGCCCCGTGCAAGAGTACAAACTTATCCCCGAGACCAGCTTGGGCGGGTCCCAGTGTTCCCTCTCCATTCTGACCGACCAGTCCGATTGTACCTCCACTTCCTGCTGCACCTCCACCTCCACCTCCACCTACACTCGCCCCGAGTCATCGGAGACCCCCATGCCGGCCCTGGTGTAATTCACATCCGATAATCTTAAACAACCTTTGTAGATCCTTAAAAATAACCTTTCAAATGTGTTCATGCTGAGCGATGACGAACATTTTTTAACTTTTCACATCCCGTCAGTTGACATCCGACCAGGGCCATTCTAGTCTTCGACAGCTGCAGCATTTGCAGGTTTTCCAGCTGGCTCTCAGTTAGGATCTGAACTTCTGAACTAGGAACCTTAGTTGAGATCATTTCTAATTCAAACGATTTCAACTGAACAATTAGGGGCGCAAGCTACTTAATGTGCTGGTCAAGTATATTAGCCGTTCGTAAACTATCAAGGATTTAGGATTTAGAATTTAGAACACAGTATATCTCTAATGACCGTGTGCAAAGCCTCTATCGTAGACGGAAATCCGGGTCCAGGCAGATGACAGAAAACTAATTTAATCTTTTTTTAAATAGCTATACCCATTGTTGCCACACGAGAGCGTTACATGTTAGACAGCGTTTTTTCAGCAGTGCTGGGAGTGTCCCAGTAATGCTAACCACTGCACAATAGATCGTGCGCATTAAAACACTTTAGAAGTGCTTGTGGGTGTGTTATTTTAATTGTAACCCTGTTAATAAATAAATAACAGAGACTAATTTAGCTTCTCACTAGCTTTCCTTATTACGCGCCTGTGACCAATACAACCATGAACCCGTCTGACATAACTTGGAGCCACCTAGTGTCCTGTATGAAACATGACAATTAATTAGTTTGGTTATTTGTCTCCCCGTTTCTGTATTGTAAATGGAACATAATCAACGTTTGTTGATTTACAACTACACAAACATTATCGTTGTTCCTTAATGTTGTGTGGTAATTATGTACGTACGTATATTCTCACTAAAATACGTGTGACATGCATTTATTGAAAGCAGTGTGAACTTCACTCATGTAAGTCTATCATAACTTCAGGTTTGTATGCTCAACTAGGGTAGCTGCTTTCTGCAGCTGATTCGGAATAACGGGACACCATGCTGGGTGAACTGTGAACCGTTCACCTAAAGCCTTCTGATTCTGAACTGTTATCGTCTTCCTCATTGTGGTTTACTGTCCTGTTTTGTCTGTGCTGTCTTTAAAAAATTAAATAAATAAATAAATAATAACAGTGCTTTTTTGTTTGTTTTGTTTTTGTAAATGTCTATGGGCTTGTTATTGTTCTGTCTTATAAACGAATTGCAAGTAGGGCACATAGTAGGCACCTAGAATTGCAAGTAGGAAAATGAGGTCTGCAATCTGGGCTGATGTACTTGGCCAAAATATTATCTCTCTTGCCAAGCTCTCTCTCTTCTCTGTCCCTTGGTGGTTGCTATGCTGTATTTCCAGCATTTCTTTTTCAAAGCTCTCTGGAATGACTAGTCGGTTGCCCTTGAATATCGGTCGTTCTTCAGTGTTAATCTCTGTCTGACCTTCCTTCTGCAAAATGCACTGCTTGACTGCGCTCCAGTGTTTTCATCTGTTTCGGTTCTAGTGAGTATTTCCTAAAGCCTGTGGGGTACTATGGGTAAGCACATCACCGTACATCCCTGGCTCTCTTCTTCCAGTTCTGTAGCGGTGCCCTCTCAGAGCACACGTGTAGTATAATAAATATTAATTAAAATACATTTATTAATAATATTAACAATAACATATGAAAGTTTGAATGCATACATATGAAAGTGATTTGGCTGCAGAATTAGGCCACATAAGCTGCACTGTTACAGCAGCAACATAACACTGTCCGGAAGATAGGTTACAGAAGACAAAATATACAAAAATACAATGTACACTATTAATCCACCATATATAGTAGTGCAAATAACAAGGGAGTAATAGTGCTCCTTAGTCGAGCATCCAAATAATCTGCATTATTGATGACATACAGTTCTGTGCAAGAAGAGAACGCGTTTCTACCGCTCCAGAGTCCAATGGCAGCCAATTTCCAGCCAATGCTTGTCATCTAAGGCTTGTGTCCAGCTGCTCGGCTATGGAAACCCGATTCGCGAAGTGACGGATGAAGAGTTATTGTGCTGAAGTTGCTTCCATCAGGCAGTTTGGACCTCGGTAGCTAGCGTTGCAATCAAGGACAGGTGAGTTTTTTTAGAAGCCACGCGCTTCAGCACTCGCCGAATCCTGTTGTGTTGTGTGAGCTTGTGTGGTCGACCACTTCGCGGCTGAGCTGTTGCTGATCTTAGACATTTTCATGACTTAAAGCCCTGCCCACTCCCACAACCAAACATACACAGGCATACAACAGATCTATCTGTATCTGTCTCTGTTGCCATAATGCCTGTATTTCCTCAATAAAAGACTGTCAGTATAAGTGGCCAATCCACCCTTATGACTGGGGGGTTCAAAAAGGCAGACACACAGTGTTGTGAAGTGATACATAACATAGCTTCTTTCTAGCCTATTTTATCACGCCAAATCCACTAATATAATCGACAACCCAGTTCTAACATGCTCCGGGGTCACCTTGTGCCCAGAATGAAACATGACAATTTATTTCAGTATCATTACAGAACCAAATCTAAGAATGTCTGAATGAGTAAAAAACTGAATGAGCCAGTTGTTTAATAGTTCATTCTATTAGTTTCTTCAGTTTCTGCTCAGGTTTTCAGAAGAATTATGGTTTCTCTGTAGAGAAGACCCACTGCTGCGCACTGATTTTAGAAGAATTGTCAATGAAGATTCCTGTAATGAAACAGGGGGCAAGTACACTGGATCCTTGTTGCTGCCAATTTCCTGTGTGCCTAAGAACTGTAATCGTCTGAAATTCCGTTCAGGCGGCGCACAGGAAGACGTGTGGAACATGTGATTTTTCAAGTTTTTGTTCGAAAGAAAGAAAATAATTATTCATGCTCGCTTCCCTTAAGTTTTTTGTCAGGGGAGTACGGAGTGAGTTTTGAGATGTTCCCTTGTGGTAAAGCGATTGATGACGTCACCTCTGGCCGCCGTGATTGGTGGGTATGAATACCTGTTTGTTACCATGTGCTACAAAGATGTGAAAAATGGGCCAAAAACGGGACAGGCGAGAAAAGCTGTGTGTCACTGTGCAAATATATTCCTCTGCATCTTTTTATAACCGTAATTGAATCACCCACGTAAGATGCATAGCTGTGTGCCCAGTGATCCCCCCTGGTTTATATATAATTTTAAACAATATTTTGAGTGTGTGTAAAAGGTGTAAAAAAAACCTGTTTAACCAGACTAAGTTATGAGACAGTGATGCAAATATTACTGGTAACATTTAAGAAACAATTGTGGTCTGAAGCATGAAATCTCCTCTGCCTTGCAAAGGGGATTTGTGTAATTTTTCTAGCCATTGGGCAGAATCCTAGTGCATTTTCCTCATCGTCCAAAGTCGAGGAGGGTCAGGTTTATCACTTTTGTCCAACCCCTCTTCAATCCAGCACCAGCCAATGTTTTATTACCAATTTTATTTCCCCTCATATCCCGTTATAGTGAAGAATTTGGGCGCCTCTACCTTTTGATGAGCCTGTTGTTTCCGCTTTATTTAGAATTCCCTCCATCTGAGTACTCCCTCTTTCACAAACTTAGCTCCTGTTTTTACAATTTAATCCCCCGCTGACGCTTTATATAACATAAATATGCACTCGTTTTGACATTCCGCCTCACACCTCCTTGCTCTTTCTTGGTGAAAATGTCAGCAAATGTGATTTCTCAGCTTTGGCCTGTGACAAACTTCCTTCAGCATGGGAAAACTTATAGCAGAGACAGTACTCTACTGCGGGGCAAGATTTAAAAACAAATTGGTTAAGCCAATATTTAAATTAATTTGATTATCGAAAGGATAAAAACAACAACAGGGCTATGATAAGACAAGTCTGTCATTTTCAATGCATTAAATCTGGACGACATAGACTACTTAGAGGCCAAGAATAAAATAAAATAATTAGTCTTTGAGAGAAAACTTGACAAAATAGGCATTTCATTAATTTACTAAATACCCATGGCAATTGATTTTCTGCAGGATTTTTGCCAGACGTACTTTTCATGACTAGATTTTGTCCTCATAATCAGCTGGTGCACAAGTTTGTTCTTTGATGCCAGTTCCCTCTTTGGCAATCTCAACTGACGTCAGCCTTGCCACCGTTTTTAAAACAGCTTTTAAATTACATCTTTTCCCGGAGAGTACCAACTGCACCAGGGGATTTCACAAGCATTAGCCACCAACGTGGTGATAAAAAAAAAACCTGACAACAATTATTATACCGTTGCAGAGGCTTAGTGCTGGGGACAGGTGTGAAGCAGGATCACCATTCAAATCTTTGAGCTTAACAGTTTTATATGTAAATATATAATTAAATCCTATAAATATTCATATCCAGTGCTAGGTTCCAGTTATTGACCTGTGAAGGGCACCATACTAAGATTTTAAATATTTTTAAATGGCTGATATAATACAGTCTTGATGGCCATCTTCGTGTTTAAATGTCAGCAGGGGCAATAGAACACTCAAAAGAAACTCATGAGGCAGAGGTTATTATGAAAATTCCAAGAAATGTGTTAGAAATGAATGTAGATGTGGGTTTTTTTTTTTTTACTGTGTAAGAACAAAGTATTGCATTACAGTTTGGCACTGGAGTGCGTGAGAAGCGTATGCAAGACTGAAAAAGCAGAACAGCCGATTCTCAGCTGTGAAAGCCCTGTGGTGAGTTTAACTCCTTGTGCGTCGGCGGAAATGTTGCAACGGCACATTTTTCGTAAATCGAAATCGAAAATTTGAAAGATGGGCCATCCCCTATAAAGCTCCTCTTTATGTATTAGATCAAATTACTGGCATTCAACCATTTCTCATTCCACATGTGAATCTGATCCCTTTTTTAAAAAGCCAGCTCCTCACATTTCAATTCATATTTCAGATTTTTTGTCAACAAATTTTATACACAATATTGTTTCAGTGAACGGACCCCAGGATGGATTGGATGGGCTAATTGTACAGTGCCATGAAAAAGGTATTTGTCTCCTGTATTTTTGCACATTTTTCACATTGAATTTTGTCAGATCTTTTTGTTTTGGTTAGTAGTAATATATAGGGAGGGAGGGAGCCTGAGAGGGAAAAAAAAATTTCATTTGTTTTTTTTGTGCAAAGTAATCAAACACGCTTCAGGTGTTAAAAATGAATTTCCCACCTAAGTAACACAACCCAAATAAAGGAATAATTAGGGTCAGCTGTTTAAGTTTCACAGTTAACAATTAGGCATGATTTGGGCCAGCCCTGCCCATTATATAATTTTGGCCCTTACCATCAGAGTGATGTTGTCAGTATGCAGGTTCTAGCGGCCTATTATGCTATTATCAAAAGAAATTCCCAAAGACCTCTGGGCGGGGGAAATGTTGCCTATTAGCCTGTAAAGGGTTACCAAGCAATGTCTAAGGCTAGCACTCCACCTAACCACAGTCAGAGCCTTATTGTTCAAGTAGTGTATTCAGTATTGGCTCAGTAGTGAATCTTCCCAGAAATGGCTAGGAAGCCATGGTACTGTAGATTAAATTCAACAGATAAACTCGGTAACAAAAGTCTACAAATGTGCTCCCAGAATGGTTGGCCAGATCGCTATCCCTCAAACTGGTGCAACTCATGAGCATTTGTATGAAATCATTTTTGGTTGGACTGGTTGGCAATTTCACAAGTGAACTGTATTTGCGTCCCTACATTAAATTGTGGTCAGTTATATATTTTTTACATGCATACTATATTATTGATAATAATGATTGTCCTTTCAAATATGACATTAGTCCATCATATTTGCCAGTGTCATGTCCCCACAGAACAATTCCCCAGTTCGTCCACAGAGGTCGCAGTCTCTTGAGTGTTAACTCGGTTTTTTCCTAGTTTTTGTTCACGTGAACTTGGGTAATTTTGGTAAATTTATCCCTCGTTTTCTGTTCATTGAGCACAATTGTCTTTAGTTACCCTTGTTAATTAGTTGTATTATATCTATACCGCTTTGTGTGCTTAGTTTTATACTAAGAATTCTTCCTATTATTTGTCGTGACTTTAACATTTATGATTTCTCGATTCTCTGCCTGTTAAATCGTTTTTTGTCTCTTGGATTTACGATTCTAATTCAAATAAAAGAAACACCGCACTTGGGTATACCACTTCTACTATCCGATTGTTACAGCCAGGCTGGCTGGTGTCCCATGATCATTTTTAAGTAAAATACACCCCACTTAGCATTTGGTCCCGATAGAAACAGTTCATTACCGTTTCCCATATAACGTAAACTATCAGGTCACACACACACATTTCTCAAACTTGCAAATGTGCACAAAGCTATGGCAATCCATAGCAAGTCAGTCCACTGGGAGTCTCACTGTCTGTGACTGAGTAGCAATTGTTTCCATGACCTGCCCCCACTCCTCTTACTGTAACTCATCTTTGAAGCTCTGGCCACAGTGACCAGGGTTCATTGTTCTGGCTGAGAGAATGAGAACGATAACAAAGTTTACTTGTTTGCTTTCTGACACACTCCAGAAACTTTCTCTTTCAGGTGGCAAAAAAAAAACTAACTCTCAACCCTTTCTGCCTCACTACCGTTCTCTTTGTGCACATTTGCAACTTTACATTTCCTTAAGCACTAAATATATGTGGGGAACACGTCTCAGGAAGTGACCTTAAAGAGTAAAAAGTAAAATATTCTTTTCAGAAGTTAAGCTATTTCCAACGGGGGGTCATGCAACATTATGAGGGGTAAAGCTCTGTAAAACTGTTTTTAAAAATCACTTTGTTAACCCAACAATAACATACAGCTGTGGGGGAAAAATTACAAGACTACTACAAATTTTTCTTAAATCAACATCTCTACATGTATGGCAGCCATCCCACTCCAGTGTCTTTTGATTTCCAACACAGGCACCCCTCATTCTACTTAATGAGGTACTGATTAGGTGATCACCTGAACCAAATCTTATTTAACGAGGAAAAGTATAAATTTACTGCTGTGGTCATCACTGTCCTCTTGCAATAAGACCAGCTGGATGGCAACAACAACGGCGGCGGCGGCTCAAAAGTAATATACTATAATAAATAATTATTGACCATGCCAAAAGAGTTGAAAAGTACAGTTCTAGCTTTACTGGCAGAGGGATAGTGAGCATCAGGTTGCTTCCATCCTTAAAATTTCAAAGATTGTGGTTCGTAACAACAAGGTCAAGCCGCAGACATTGGGGACAACAAACCTACAGACCGGCAGAGGGCGAAAACGACTCTCCACTCATCGGAGTGACCACCAACTCATTCGAATGTCACTCAACAACTGTAGGATGACATCAAGTGACCTACAAAAAGAATGGCAAACGGCAGCTGAGATGAAGTGCACGGCGAGGACGGTTTGAAACAGGCTCCAGGTTATCCTGGAAGAAACTTGCTTCCTTCTGCTCTGACAATGTTCCCCAACTCTGAGGATTGGTTTTTCCAATGGGAAAATGCTCCCTGCCACCCAGCCAAGTCAATCAAGGTGTGGGTGGAGGACCACCAGCTCAAGACCCTGGCCAGCCCAGTCTCTACACCTGAACCCCATTGAAAACCTCTGGAATGTGACCAAGAAGATGGATGGTCACAAGCCATCAAACAAAGCCGAGCTGCTTGAATTTTTTTGCCAGGGGTGGCATAAAAATCGGGGTAATTCCACCAAATATTGATTTCCGAACTCTTCCTAAGTTAAAACGTTAGTATTGTGTTTTTTTGTGTTTGAGGTCTGAAAAAAAATATTTTTTGCTATTTTGACCAGTTGTCATTTTCTGCAAATAAATGCTCTAAATGACAACATATTTTACTTTGAATTTGGGAGAAATGTCAGTTTATAGAATAAACAAAAATGTTCACTTTACTCAGACACATACCTATAAATGGTAGAACCAGAGAAACTGATAATTTTGCAGTCACATTGTTTTTCCAGAGCTGTATATGAAGATGCTTGGTTAAAGCATAATATTAATTTGGAATAAATTGCTGCAAACCTGCAATACGTACAAGTAACGACGAGTTTCCCTCGACAGTCCTTATTTTACCACTGTTTTTGTGTTTGCAGAAGGTAAACTTTCCCTCCAAGTAATTTGTATAAAGCTACCGACCAAATAAAAATCTCGGAAGGCAAAGGAATGTCTTTTAAAAGTAGTTTTAAAGGTTAATTTAACATTGGTAAAAGACAGTCCATCGGGAGCTCCCACTGCTGCTTTCCGCCTTAATTAGTAAATACTTGGTATGGAGGTCTGTCTTCTCATTCCGTCATAAACAAAACGGTGTCTTAACAAGGCGTTGTGGGGGAAAGATTGTCGCCAAAATATCTGCGCACACAATACTCAAGTTCAATATCTTAAGGACTGGATCAGAAAAAGGGTAACCATTTAGGAAAATAATAGGTAAATGGCAACAGCACGTAATGATGAGAGTCTGTACAAATACTTTTATATTGTTTTTAATTCTCAATCGAGAGGGTTTCCCTTAACATGCTGGTGGTAAAAAAATATGTATACACGCTTAGTAGAGTAGAAGTACTTCAAAATAAAAGCTTCCAACCACAAGTGAGTTAAATGCATTTTCTGTAACACTCGAAGTGTGTTGATACCTTCCCTGTCGTGTTGCGGGTTTCAAATAGTAAAATAGAGTCAAATTTCATTTTACCTTAAAGACTTGGACTGCTTTACTGTCATTTCCGCATATGTATAGTCTTGCTTACAGGGGAACAAAATTTAGTTTCACATGGACCACAGAGACGCATAGAACAAATAAAGACGCACGGGTATTGGGGATTTAACAGCAAGTAATACATAATAAATAAGTGAAAACTGGACAAGAGAATAAGTTTTCCTGCGCAGTAAAAATGGGACCTCTCCAGTGTAATATATGTATACATATATATGAAAGAATAATAAAGTTCATGGCGAGATGTAAGGTATACAATAAGCTAAGAACTACATCTAACAAAGTAACGTAGACAGAAGTTGTTTTCAGGTGTTGGTTAGACTTGAAAATGATCGTCAGGTAAACCGCTACATTTCCAAACTTTTGCTTCTATTATGACTTTCATCAAGGTTTCATCAAAGTTTTTCAATGCTGGAGCTAGGCTCCGGGGTTGTTTGTTCTGTTACCCTGAATTTAAAAGTAACAAACTATACAATTTACATTACCATTAACTGCCACTGAAAAATGCGTTAAAATGTTTATTAGCCTACAATTATGTTTACCGTTTACATATAGCATTACTTACTAGTGGAAATACCCCCTTTTTGTGCTCCAAAACACAATTTAAAAAATCATATTTCAATGGTAATATATATAAAAATTATATTTAATTTAACTGAATGTTTTATTTTTGAAAGGAACCTTAGAAGGGTGGATCCAAGGGTGGATATTTATAGCGACAATTTTGAAGCGTGTCACGATCCAAAGACTCAAAATAGGCACCTTTGGAGGTCAGTTTTTTTTTTTTGGTTCTGGTTCCTCGAAACAACATTAATGACGTTACTTGTTAAAGCTGGCCAACATAACTACAAATTTACTCACTCCTGCAGCGTAGCTTGTTGTGAAACGAGTTCAATACGGACAGTGACGTCACTCCTCGTAGTCAAAGACAACAGTATGACCGGTTCCTTCAGCTAGGGACTTAGGTCTTTAGCCTAACAACCTTATTGTTTCTCTTGTAGGAGGTAAGCCAATTGTGGCTTGTAAGGTGGCTAAATAGACAGGTTAGTTTCCTAGGAATCGTTTGCTGTATGGATGTTGCTAATACTAAATCACTTCGTTGGAATGCTGGCCTATTACATTTAATTTTAAGAAAATATTAGGAAATAGTAGCTGCAGCTAAAATCGGCCCTAAATTTATCTCAGCACTCTGAGTTATGTTGATCTGTTATCCCGCAACAGCAAGTAAACTAGCGTAGAAAGTAAGCTTGTTTCCTTAAAATTAATACTGCAGCATATCATTGTTTAACAATTTGTTAATTTAGACCCATCCAATTATTAAGTATTATTCAGTATTAATCCCAGTGAGGCTTTACATAGCTACATTCATACTAATTTATAATGTAGTTCTACACTATTATTTAAAAAGACACTAACAAAATAGTAGTAATAATAATAATCAGTTGTATGTTTTTTTAATCAATTGTATTTATATGGGTATTTATAAATGGGCTTAACATATCCACCGTTCATTTCATATTAGCTGCGGAACTTTGACACTTGTCTTATTAAAATCACCGATCACTGTGAAAGGGTTATTCGTTCCCAAGGATCAGGGCTTAGTGACTTCATGGAAGTAACTCTCGATACGTTTGGCGCTTCAACAACGAAAACAATGGTTTAAAGACCTAATTAACTAACGGTGTAAAAACTTCAGTTAGAATTAGTGGGCGGTTTAACTGATTTTTCATTTTGAAGTCTTGTTTCCTGAACCGCATCTAGCAACATGAAAACGGCGACGCAATCTCTCATCAGAAAGAATTAGGCATGAAAATGAATTATGAACAATACATAATTGTCACTATATTGTGCATTTTATAATATATAAGAAGATAATGTTGTTTCCAGCACTCACCCTCTTTGTATGCTGCCATAGATATATGTAGCTGTGACCACTCATAAAGTTTCACTTAAAAATTTTCTAATTATTAAACTTGAGATCATCCTGCTTCCAGAAGTAAGCATTAACAATGTGCAATCGCTCTCTTGAGCAATCACGTGAGGCATCCTGCAGGACTGCGTCACTCTCAACACACGAACCAGTCTCCAGCCATCTGGGCCCCCTCCCCTCTCCTCCGGATATTACAATGTTTTGGAACTCCTCTACTGGAGGGCATCACAAACTATGGACATTAGATTCATTAATTCAGCTCCTAGTGCCGCCCGCGGAGGATGGGCTCTCCCATTAAACCAGGTTCCTCTCAAGGTTTCTTCCTGCCAGCCTAGGGAGTTTTTCATTGCCACTGTTGCCACTGTTATGCTTTTGGGAGGTCAGGCCTGGGACATGTTGTATTTTTCTGTATGTAAAGCGTCTTTGTGACATGGAAACATGTGAAAAGCATTTTATACAATAAATAGATTGATTAACGATATTAAATGACAAAAAACAGCACTGAATAACAAAAACTGATAAGGTGCGCTGTTAGTGTGGTTGAGCCCAAAGTATCAATCATTATTCCCAGCCTAGCCCATTTAAATCGAATAAATTAGTGTTGCCTCCTGCTGCCAGCCAACAGGTTGAGCCAATCATATTGCGTAGTCGTGTGTTATTTTTCAATAAGATGCAGCCAAATGATTTCTGTGTATGCACTTTGTTTTGCTCAGTTCTGCTCAGTTTCATTCAGTTTGGGATATACACTGAGTGGGCAGTTTATTAGTTAACCACCCCATTTACGAAAATGGACTGTGCCTAACAGTGAGTCAGGTGGCTGTGGCATGCTGTATACAGCATGTAAACAGGCATCCAATTACTGTTCATTAAACGTTAGAATGAGTAAAACGAGTGACCTTAAGCATGGTATTATTGATGGTGCCAGGCGCACAAAACCCACCATCCTCCTAGCCGTTTCATGTGTGACAGTGTCTTTCTGAGAATAGTGTGACAAACAAAAAAACACCCAGTCAACGGCAGTCCAGTGGGAAAAAAAGGCTCATTGATGAGAGGGTTTTAAAGAAAATGGAAAGAATCATGCAAACTAACAGGCGGCCCACAACCAAACAAGTAACGGCCCTGTACAACTTGTCGATCCATGTCATGGGTGGGCTATTGCAGCAGAAGACCACACCGGGTTCCACTCCTATCAGCTAAAAACAAATGGGAACATGAACGTGGCTTAGGTGGGCATGTGATCATCAACGCTGGAATTTAGAAGTAGGAAAACATCACCAGGTCCTTTGAAAAGCGCTGTGCTGATGGCGAAAAGTTAGAAAGGGAAAGGAAACTAGTGGTAGACACTACCGCATTCCATAATACATGCATCAATTTGATCAGTGGGAGGAGCTAAAGAACTTGTTTTGATGCTAAGAGCTGCTCTGGTTTTGCAGGTTTCCATATGATTAATAGTAAACAATAGGAATTAAATTGTGAGTTACTAACAAGTTAGTTAGGGCAGTTAAAAGTATATTGAATTAAATAAAAATGTTATGTAGCAAAGTAAAACCATACTTTTGCAAAAATACTGGAGTAAAGTAACAATTCCTATAACCTATACTTAAGTATTGTAACAAAATATTTGTACCTCATTACTTTCCCCCGCCAGTAAGTCATTACAGCGCCCTCTCGTCCTACTGTCTGTCTTATGCTTCTGCACTGGCAGCTATACATCTAGAGGTTCAGAGAGAGTGATGAGTGGCCTGTGAAATTCAAGGACAGACTGAAATGGTATAACTTGAGGAGGAGAGGCGATGGATGAGAGGGGGTACATGTGTGCGGTATCAAAGTTTGCCGTGTTGTTTATAAAAGTATTGTTATGTCTCAACTATTTTTTGTTCCGGTGTTCCTCCATTTCTGGCTGTTCCCACAGTAATGGAGCATGAAGGGGGGCCTATTAGAACAAAACAACCTTCACATGACTTCAGTCAACGAAGACATTTTTCATCAAGATTCGGAATTGAAAAAATGTGTGCTCGGAACCAACTCAGCACTCATGGCATGTTGAAATGATTGAAAAAATTGATGAGTACACGATAACCATGATTCCATGCTGATGGTATATAACTGAAGAGAGGCTAAGAGGTTCTGTTGAGAGGCAAAAATAGGAAATGTGAGGGAACCATTATCCCCTATGAATTGTTTGTTATTGGGACATACTTGCAAAATGCTCTGTCCTCAGATGGAGATGCTCTTGGTCACAAAAGGTTAGTTGCACAAACTTGCTGAATTAGTACGGAGCTGCATATTAAGTTGTGTACTAGCTAGTATAGCAAGTACAGCTAGTATCCTCAGCAGCTGTGTTCTCAATTGCAACAAACAAAAAATAATTAGGCGGAACAAAGTTGGAGTCTAGCTGATCTCCAGGAGGAACCATTGGTGTTCATATACCCAACAGGACCATAGCGAAGCTTTGAATCAGAACATTTCAAATATGCATAAACTTTGCTGCCTTTGGCACTGGAGACAAGCATTGGAATCCCATTGCCACCAGTAATGCTTGGGGGCATTACAGTGTGTGTTTTCCGATATTATGAGCTAATAATAATAACAATATTACAAATAGGCATATTTAATGTATGCACTGTGAAATAGGCTGTTCTATATCAGAGCACACAGACTTCCTTATATTCAACCAAGTGCAAAGTCATAAAATATAGTTGAAAAGCTGGTTTTGATTGAACATTTCTACAAACAATACATACTGGTTGTGCGGTGTGGCCCAAGTACTTTGCATTTGCAACTGGGGATGTCGTATGCATGTTTTTGGCCAACAGGGTAGACAGAAGGACTGAGGAGCTGAATGCACAGTGACTCTATTCCAGCCACCACACCCGAAATCCACAATCCACTTTTGGCCCCCCCCTTTTGGCCCCCCATCCAAATGCCATATGCAGACTCCTATTTCACTCCTTATATTTCACAGGACAGGCATTTCGAGATTGAGACTCCTTAAATCAGTACAGATGACAGGGGGGGAAAGCTGTACCCCTCTACCCTCACATCGTTGCCTTTTTCTTATCCGCCAGGAGTCTCTAGGAACTGGGTGTCCAAGGAGAGCAAAAACAACAACAAATTTGTCTGGGCGTGAATTGACTCAGGTCCAGCTAAGTGAGCCAATATGTTTATGAACAAGGTCGCTGGACATAAAAAAAGCCATGCTCCAACCGAAATAGCCTAGCCGAACCAGGAAGTAGGAGGGTGTTGCCACAAAAGGTTTTTCTGGGTCGGGATGATCCAGAAACAAGCTAAATTTACTTGTTGAAGGGGTACGGCTAATGGTTGTTGTTTAAAACTTTTTAAGAGATTTAATTTGAGGACAATGAAATAATTACAGTCTTCAGGTGGTGTTTAGCAGTCATCCTGGCCTGAAATCTCGCTGATGGAGCTATAAAGTGTGGTTTTATGTAATAGTGTCAAATCAAGCACGTAATGTATGACCCATGTCCGTTGTTTTCTCAACTTGTTTTCACTCTCCCATCGGTTTCAGATTACATAATCAGGCAGTGCAAGATTTGATACGTTACGTCTTACAGCTTTGCAGCCATTAATGATATTCTGTTATCTTGGAAAAAGTCACTGCTCTTTGCTTTCTCCTATTCTCACATCCCATCTGCTGAGGTGTGCAGAGGATTATTGGAACCATGGGCATGTTTTTTAGAACCAAAAAGTCAAAGATGCCAAAGCAGGGACTGTGATAATGCAATGAATTATGAACGTGAAGCCTTTTAGTTTTTACATCTTCTGACGCTGGCACCTTACTTAGAATTATGAGAAAGGTATATTAGCACCAGGACATTCAATACTAGGTCATTTTGGCTCTCTCTGTAGCATTGGATCATTATTTTGCTAAATTTGAAGAAGTGCATGACTTTTGTAGCAGAGAATTATAATCTCTGTCCTGTAGAACATTTGTTGTCTCAAGAAAGCAGCTCAAAAGTGAAAACGCCAAAATCCTATTGTTGTCAAACATGCATCTTAAACCTCATATGAGATTTGGGCACCCTAAAAGAGATGCCTTCTAGGTTAGTATGAATGAAGTTTATTTTAAAAACACATGCTGCTTAGTGAGGGCGTGCTCCTACACATTCAAACACTTGCCCTTGCTGCTCTGTTTTTTTTTTTTAATGTTCTTCTCTACTGGGTTTTCGTTCCAATTTGCCTCTTATTTGTTTAATTTAAATCATTATTTAGAAAGTAAATTCCCTTACCTGATGCAGCAGGTGAAAATAAGTTGCTAACAGAAAGCTACACTAAAACCTGCAGGACTGTGGCCCTCAAGGACCTGAGTGGCCCATCCATGTTTATAACTGGAGTAACAAAGATATGTAAAATTCAGCAGCTTCTGATATACAAACTTTTTAAATTCAATGACGAAAGTGCATGATGTCACCTTTAGCAACAATACATACTTGAAGTAATTCAGCAGAACTGTTTACGCTTTAAAAGACACAAAGCTATAACTGCAATTGGTTCAATTTTCATAATACGCCTGCGCTGCTAACTCTTTAGTGTGGGGGCGGGGCCAAATTAATTTACTGACAGGTACGTTCAATCGAAGGCACCGTTGATTGGCTTACATTCACACAAACCAAAAGACAGACGGATTGGCCTCAGGGAACTTATTGGTTAAATGTTATTCTACATGGGCCCGCCTTATGCCATTCTGATTGGATAGAATCTGACAAGAACTGTCAGTCTAATAGTTATTTCACCCCAGCCTCTCCGGGTTCTGTAAATGCCCGGACTTGTCGCCAGAGCCAGTTAGGTACCTATGATATTGCAGGGGGCTGTCTTGTCTTTGTTACTTATTGAAAATCTGAAGAAACAGTATTGATGCACTAACCCAAAGAAAATGATCATCTGTACGAAAAAAATGGATTATTCCATTGGAACACAATGTCAGCGCGTCCAGAGTCAGGTATAAAACTCAAACGATTTTTGTAGCGACGACGACGACGGTGATGTGTTGTTATCTGATCTAAAATATGTTTAAGTGTAGTATTTAAAAGTTATCTATACAACAGAACCAATGTTATCGTTGGTGAATACTATTCGCTAATTAGTTCCCTGTTTTTTGGAAATTTGTTGCCAGTCTCTCCCTGGTTCATTCATTTGACGAAACCAAAAACACTTAATGTATTTCTTAGCAGTAGTTTCGGTTTTTCTGTTATCTAATTACAACATATGAATTTACATAGACATATTTACTGAGTAATGCTGGAGGGTGACAGGATGAAGCAATCTAACTAGTTGCCATTCTAAGTTTTTGTTTCTCCGTCGAGCTTACGAAGTAGCTGGTTATTCTTATGCAGCACTGTGGGGGATGGGGTCGCATTGTAAGGGGTTTAGTTGGAAATTTCATTATTCCCGAGTTACTGGGGGATTTAAAATACATCCCTGACATATTTTTTAAAATGGGAGTTATCCTGCAAAATGTAAGATAAATGCATTGTTATATGATTAACTTCCCCTGTTGCTACCTTACGATGCACTCCTGGGTTAAACTAAAAGGATAACTGTTAAAATAAATGAATTGGACTGTCGTTGTCAGCCCCATTAAAGTTGAAAGTTGGTTGAGCGAAGCCCTTGTTATTTTATACATTAGAAACCATCAATCAGTTGGCTTGTTTGTGCTTTATTAATAACGTATGATCGAAAAGTTCAGTGTGTGCCAAGTTCCGGACTGTGAGCTATTAATTTCTCTCAATGTTCATCGCTACTGAAAAACGCAAAGCACTTTGTCAAATCTAAAATCGTTGTGTTCCGTTTGCACTGCGTAATATTTTTCAGAGTAGGTTGGATATTGAAAATGTTATAAAAACGACGTGGCTGTTTGGTTAAATGCGCAGTGAATGTGGTAAAACCGATAGGCTACCGTTAAAAAGAACATTTAGCTTCGATTTATATGGGTGATTGCTAAACCTGCTATTCTTTTAGTTCAAGGTAAAAGTCATTTTAATTAAAACAATGCCCCCATTTCTTTATATTGTGTATATTCGCATGATTGATATGTATTTACAAGTAAATAGAGGTAGCTGAACTAGTTTTTTGGATAAACGACATACTCGCAACCCCATTTCAGTAGAAAGGAGAGAAGTACTCGATTAAAACCATGTATTTTCGATTTATCAAAACGCGATTTTACTTTAGAAGGACATCCATTGGAATAATAAGGCCTTTATATTCCCATTCAGTCACTATTTTAGGCTGTTGATATTGTGTGAAAATTACAATAAGATATCACTCTTGGAATCCACTAGTTTCGAGACAGTGTGCACGTCTCAGGCATTCAGTGTTTTGGGAGATCAAATGTTTGATTTTTTTAGGTAGTTTGGCAAAAGGGTGAAGATTCATGTGCAATCAAAGAACATAATAGCTGTTGGTTTAGACCAAAGACATTTACAAATGCTCACTGATTATAATTTTTGATGTATAAGATAAGGTCAACGATACCGTTTTGGTGTTTAGCCTGGCTTATATTTGATATTGCTTTTTTTCTTCCGCTGCAATAATTAGGTACTCTTTGTGTGTTGTGATGCTGGACATACTGCCAATCAAAGTTGTTTTTCTCCTGACCGGAGTGTTTTTCCATATGTAGCCGGTTGGTGGCGCTGCCGACAGATAAACTTGTTTACTGTGACTAAAACACCAACGAGAACAATAGAGGAATGCCGTTAGCGACGTATTCCTTGCCTTTTTCAATCCATTTATGTCATTATTCTATGTCACTTTGTAGTCTCTCTTCAGTAATTGTTATTTAGTGCAAGGATCTTTTCCTGTCATCCTATACATTTGATCTCTTCATGCATTCCCTGAATGTCTTCTGTCCCAGTCAATAACCCTGTCCTGGTGCAGTGGAGGAATTTTTTTTTTATTTAAAAAAAAAAAAATGTTTTGTATGCTTTAGTTTTTATAGCCAGTTTGTAGGGCCAAACGGTAAAAAGGCTAACAAAACATTAAATAGTGGTCTATTTTTCTGATCGTGTCATTTAGCACCGCAAGTAGTTATTAAAAGAAAAACAAGACAGTGAAACAAAGGCACATAGGTTGTATAAAAGGTTAACTTAAATGTTTTTAATATATTAAAATTTCTAGATACCCTTGCTTTAAAAATATGTCTGGTGGAGGTCATTTAGTCTGAAACAGAATTGGAGGAACATTGACTATTATTGGTAAACGGGGCTGCTAGAACACGTACTGAAATACAGAAGTGATTAATTAAATGTATAATATTTTAAAAATGGATAATTAATGCAGAAAAATTCTGAAAAACGGGGTGTTGCTTTGAATTTAGAAGTTTCTTAAATTTTCAAAATTTTTCATTTGCGCTAGTACGAAATCTGGTTACATGCCTAAAAATAAACAAAGGACGAAATTCTGAAGCCTGGAGTTATCAGTTCATAAAGAATTGTGGCCTGAGTGGAGCACGCTTGCTCATGTCGGTCTGATGTCATTTAAATTTGTGTAAGCTGCTGGAAGGGGAGAAGATGGAGACAACGTCACCATACGGTTCTTTTAGCCTTCGGTAGCAGACCTTCAGTTCTCTGATCATGGCAGTAGGTGAGGAATACGGCAGTCACTGTGGCACCCCACGCAGCCTATGAACCCGCCTTGCCTGTTTTGCGACCTGTGGGTCGAGGTGCCTCTGCTGAAAACCGGCGAAGTAGGGGAACGGTGGGGATAACTCACGAGGAGGCAGCAATCCATGGCTTCTCCATACTCCCAACCTCGCCTCCCTTTCTTCTTAACCTTGCTCTCCTTCTCATCACTCAGTGCCATTGTCTCCCCTGGCCCCTTACTAGTCCTCACATTCTCCATTCTCCTGACACCCCTACTCGCATTGTCCTCCAAGTTCTGATTGGCTGTCTTCTGTGGGAGGGGATTTTCACTGGACCAGTGCCCTTTGCTATAGGTTGTTCATGGATCTTACCACAGAGTTTGGGTAGATGGTTAACATGCATATAAGGTGTGTGTGTGTGTGTGTGTTGGTTTTAACAGTCATTTAGAAAAAATGTTAGGAGACATGCAGTGCATTCTGCAGACTGCAGGAGTTTTCCGGTCGAAATTTAGAGATTTGCAAATGTCAGAAACCCGTGGTCATTTTGTGTGCTTGAAAGAGCAACCTGTGGTTTTGCTTTTGGTCACATTCTGACAGCTTCCTCGGTTTTAGCCTAAATGTCATAACCAATCTGATCCCATTTTCCTGCTCTCAGGAGCTAACATAATGCATTATGGCCCAGAATGTACTTTTTTCCTGTTATTTCTTCTCTTCCACTGTGAGCCAGCTGATAGTTATATGATTGTGTTCTGAGTCACTATGTGAATGACGTGTAGGTATTTAGCAATGTGAGCTAGTAGCCTCTCAGTGTATTCAAGAATAATTGACTTGAGGCAAAGGAGGGGGGGGGGTGTCTCTACATTTGTTCATGCCATAGTGTGAATGTTGTGCCAGCTAAAAAAAAGACCACTATTTGCACTACTGTGCTACCATAGACATGGTACCAATGTCATCGGCTTTATGCTACCATAGACATGCTACCAAGGTCGTCGCCTCTCTGCTACCATAGAAATGCTACCAACGTCGTTGCCTCTCTGCTACCATAGAAATGCTACCAAAGTCGTTGCCTCTCCGCTACCATTGAAAACTATACATGTTAACACTCATCTGCAAGTATAGACATGCTATTAACGTTATTTCCTCCCCGCTACCATAGACATGCCCCCAATTTTAGCACCCAGCCACTAGTATAGACATGCCACCAATGTTACTGATGTTGGCACCTAGGGAACACACTAGGGTTGTGTTTGTGTTTGTGTTTGTGTACGTGCGGGACGTGTGTGTGGGTAGCAGGCATTAGATGTCCCACTCTCCTGAACTGCTGTGTTTATGGACTGGAGGCAATTTTTTCAACAGGGTTGTAATTATACTGTTTAACAATTAAGCCCAAAAGTGCAAGGAGAAGAGTAGTCCAGGCCTGCTGTGAGCTCGGGAGATAAGCTACAGTTGTTATTTTGATGGGAGTGGGATGTTTTGGAAGCAGAACTCTAACCAGTGTGTCCCCTCCGCATAGATACTTTGTTTATCACACTTATCTGTTCAGCAGCTGTCTTCATGTACTATTTATAGCGCTGTCCTCTGGCCTCAGTGGGGCTGGGACGAGAGGCCCTCAACGGCCTAAAACGAGGAATCGCATGAAAGTATTCTCCGACATGGTCTCCCAAGTGACTAAGTGTGTAAAAGGCACTCCTCCCAGTGCAGAACGAGCCCCGCGAGCTGGAATTCCCAGGTTGTCACCAGGAGAGCGTGGTGGAAGCGAACCGTTGAGTAGAGCCCGGGTAAGCCCAGTGTAATCGGCCGGGCTTCTCTGCGTCTCCTACCGGCTTCCGGGGGGCACCCGAGGGCTTGCTTCTCGTGCCGAGAGTGGAGCCTGCAGAGTGGGAAAGACGGGTTCCTTGAAGGTGGCTAGGATTGGGGGAGACTTGTCGACATAATTGACGTGGTATAAGGTCAATTATGACCGGCTTAGAAGGACAGCGCACAAGTTTGTTGCATGTGCTTACCTCCCAGACCCACTTTCGCAATTAATATGCCAAGAATCACCTGCTCGTAATGAAATACTGGAACAGAGTCACAAGACATCTTCATCTGTTTGATTAGATTAGATTGTATTGCTGTTATCATAATAACCTGGTTTAACATTGGGCATTACTAAATGACTAACAAATATCATGGGAGTTTGTTTATAGTTCATTTTTAGGGTTAGTGTGAAGGTTAATGTCTTGTCTGGTATTACTCTGGTTTGATTGGCCCTGTACTTTTCATGTTGACAAATGAGTTTTTAAATGTTTGTAATGTAAGCAATTTGATATTATCCTTATGTAACTTTTCTATGCCCTGCTCTTCTAGGTGGTTAATGTGAGCTCAGAGAAGGACCGAACGTCACTGTTTTGTATGAAGGCTTTGGCCAGCAGAGGGCGCCTGGATGCGGTCTCGCAGCAGATGGCCGTTCACCCACAGTATTTGGAGGTTTTTCTGCGCACCCAACACTACGTCCTCCACATAGACGGGCCACTGCCCCTGCAGTACCGCCATTACATCGCCGTCATGGTGCGTGCATTGTTGTGTGTGCGTTTGTGTGCGTGCTTTTCTAGGTGGGAGGGAACATTCGGGTTAACGATGATTAATGGATAGAATGCATATGTGATGCTGGTTTGCTTTTACATGTGGCCAAACCAAAAAAACCAGGCGGCGGCCCAGCACCGCTGCAGGCTTTTGGTGTCTCAGCACGCGGCCCACTTCCTGCGTGCTGGCGGGGACCCAGCGTGGCTGCAGGGCCTGGAGTACGCCTCGCCCCGTCTTCGTCACCTCGACTGCATCAACAAAGTGATGGCTCACAGGCCCTGGCTGATCGCCGACTGCCACATCCAGGTATGGCCGTGGTGTCCGCGGGAGGGATACCCTGTGGAGCAGAACATGGGGCAGTGGTGTATCGCGATATGGTAGAGGGTGTCTCCCCCTGTCTTACCAATAGGACAACAGGGACTACTCGGCAAAATAACAGTGAGGATTGGTTGGGTTTGATCTACGACTGGAAATTGGTTTGTTAATAAAAGGAGCCGTCCTACTCCTGTAGTGTATGTTAAATGTATTTGGCGTTTCATTGTCCCTGGTGTTTTCTAAGATTTAAATGATAAGCTGTTTAGCAGAGGACTAGCTCAGGAGTGGTTGAGTGACTCTCTGTTTCTCCTCCTTGTCCCTCTGCAGGAGCTGCTGAAGACAGGGGAACAGTGCTGGTCGCTGGCAGAGCTGGTGCAGGCCGTGGTGCTGCTGGCCCACTGCCACGCCCTTTGCAGCTTCGTCTTCGGGTCGGGTGCGGACATGGACCCTGGCGCCAGTCCCCGGGTCCTCCGGGGCACACCACCGGGGCATTGCCTATGCGACGCGGCCAACGGCAACGGGATGCCCCGACGGCGGGTGAGCAGCTGGGAGAGTGCAGGAGCCCGGTTGGGCCTGACCAAAGTGCTGGTTCTGGGGGGGGGGCATGATGCACACATGGTTTCAGACTTGGGCTGGGCTGCGATCGGTACAGCCGGGATGTGGAACTCTGCAGCGTATCCTTTCACTGTCGCCACGGAGAGATGGCGGCGTTTGTCAGGTTGTAAATGTAACCCTCGTCTCCCCGCAGTCCCTGGACTCCAGCTGTGAGGCGGTGTGCCTCAGAGAGAGGTTGCAGAAAGTGCAGGAGAAGAAGGAGCAGCTGGGTGAGAGGCTGCTCGCCTCCCAGACCAACTTTCACCCAGGTACACAACCCAGGTGTCCCGCTCAGTCTGGCGTTAGCGCTATGCTATTTCAGTCTGCTGGTAATAAATGGCATTTCCTTTTCTTTGCTGTTTAACTCTGAGGGGAATCTGAATGTTCGCAAACAAGCTGAGGACCACATGTTTTCTCTTTCCGTCAGACGATGAAGAGGAGGAGCCGGCGTGTGCCGCAGACCCCTCCCGGTTCATCACCGACCCTGAGTTTGGCTACCAGGAGTTTACCCGCAGGGAGGAGGACCACTTCCAGGTTTTTAGAGTACAGGTGAGGGCCGTCCTGTGTTTGTTACAATGAGGCGTGATCACCCGGCGATTAATGTAATCAGGATTAGAGTTCTGAACTATGTGCAGATGTTGTGTAAAAGCTTTGTGCTGCGGGCGTGCCGTACATTGCATAGTTTTGGTGCTTTTGGTAGTTAACTTGCCGGCAGTATAATATGTTTTTCCGTGAATACGATACGTAGTTTGACTGTGAAGTGTTCATAGCTTCTACAAACGCTATTCATGTTGCCATGCTGTGAACATGGCATACTGTGCTGTGGATGTAGTACACTTCTTTAAACCAGTGGAGGAATTTGCTGTTGTGTTAGCGGTCAAGGCATCAGGCTGCACTGTTGTGTTGTGTTAGCGGTCAATGTGTCAGACTCTGCACTGTTGTGTTGTGTTAGCGGTCAAGGCGTCAGACTCTGCACTGTTGTGTTGTGTTAGCGGTCAAGGCGTCAGACTCTGCACTGTTGTGTTGTGTTAGTGGTCAAGGCGTCAGACTCTGCACTGTTGTGTTGTGTTAGCGGTCAAGGCGTCAGACTCTGCACTGTTGTGTTGTATTAGCGGTCAAGGCGTCAGACTCTGCACTGTTGTGTTGTGTTAGCGGTCAAGGCGTCAGGCTGCACTGTTGTGTTGTGTTAGCGGTCAAGGCGTCAGACGCTGCACTGTTGTGTTGTGTTAGCGGTCAAGGCGTCA
>JAOVYW010049256.1:0-13341 GCA_025775045.1 Hiodon tergisus
TATGTGGCTCTTGGAAGAGAAAGGTTAATTGTGGCAGTCTCCATGCTGACCCTAAATCAGAAACTGGCTTCTATGGTCTATTAAAAAGGGAGCCAGTGCATTTTTATGAGTGTGGCGTTTTTGCTGGATGAAATCTGGATCATATAATTTGTTGACTGGTGCACAATTGGCTAAGCGCTGATGGGGGAAGGGGAAGATTAATTAAGCCTGGTTTGTTCTTGACTTCGGGATAACAGCAACCCCTATAAACAACTGGAGGCTAGCAGTGCTATACGAAGGAATTGCCATTGCTGAACCTCCTGTAAAGCACAGTGCAACGATTGGGCATTTTGTGTCTAAATTACAAACAGGGAAAAAAATGGTCGATGATTTAAAATAAATAAATAAATAATTCAAATGTCTTCTGCTAAGAATGTATTCTAGCATAACTCATAGGAGTCTGAGAAGTGGGTCAATGTAGCCTCCTCAATGTGGCAGCAAATACCATGAAAGATTATGTAACCTGTCACTTCTGGAAAAGGCGAGACATTTATTTTCTTAGTCCTTCAGTACGAAGAATTTCATCTAAGTGAACTCATCACCAAATCATATGGTTGTTATTATAAGTTGTAAAATTCAACATACATTAAAGTTATGGTGGGAATTGGGTTGTGGGGGGGTGGTCATATCAGACTTCATTTGAGTAAATATTCATATTTTAACTTTATTAATTAAATGTGAGGCATTCTTATTTAATATGTAAACAGTGTTAGATATATTGTAGATATTCTGAAGTCTAACCAAGCGGCCTTGGCCTTTTAGTTTCAGATTTCCGCAAGAGGAGACCAAACACCAGCATGAGGGGATGCTGTAACTATTGGGAGGAATTGGGTGGGGGGAGGCAGTGTAGCAATCCTGATGCCTGGTTAAGAGATTTGGGTCTTTTTGTCATACAATTACTTCTCTGCCTTTGGTACAGGAAATCTCACCTGGACCAAACCAATTACACATTTGACAAAGACGTTACAATATCAAAGAAAACAGAAAAAAAAAAAAAAAAATGAAAAGCCTGTAATTTTTATTTATTTATTTTCGGGTAAAAAATTTTTTTTAGATTCTTCAGCACAAAAATGTTGTTAATTTATAATACGACTCCTGTGGATTGTCATATGTGGAAAAATTAGGAATACGTACTGCTGACGCTGCCATGTTTCTTTTGGACATTATGTACCCCAGAACTCTATGGTAATTAGGACGGTACCGCCGCAATATTGACCTGACCTAGTCTCCTCTTGCGGTCTCAGCCTCTGGACGAGCCCTGCCTCATTGCCCTTTGTGCCCTATGCAGATGTTTTCATGTCATAATCGCTGATTTAAAAAAAAAATAAAAATAATAATAATTTGCTTATTGCTGATCGGTACAATTTTAGCAGGATAATGATGATGTATGGGTGGATTCCACTCAACCCCAGAGGGATGGGGAGTGTGCAACGCGTTCATTTTCTCGTCCTGCACTTCTGTTTATTTAATTGAACGTCTGAGGGATCAGACTGCGATAAACTGGATTTTTGCTGTTCTAAGCAATCCCTCAAACGGGTTGTGCATCTCATTAGCAGTCCTCTCTGCCCATATAAATACAGAAACTGCATCAAAAAGTGAACTTTATTTTGGCTGAATTTTACGGAGGCAGTCTTGGGTACTGCATTTGGTTTTAATGACATTGTGTTGTTCCAGGGCACAACAAGACTCTGAGCCAGTTCTCGGAGCGAGGTGACTAAACCTTACCGGGCTCTTCCTTCTTGCATCATTAAATCTCTAATTTTAGGGAGCGTTGGGAATGTCTGACATATGTTGTGACCTCAATCTCTCCTTATCAAGGTCACTTTGAAAGTGACAGATGGTAACAAGCCAGGCCATGCACGCACCAGGACAATGGCACTCCAGACACATGAACCTGGAACACCAGTCACAGTCTCATTGCACAAGAAAACAGATAGCAAAAAGTGAATGGAACTGAATAAACTGACTGCTAAGTCAAATGAAAAAATAAACAAATGAAACACTTTGAGCCTAATAGCCAGAAAGACCTAATAGCCAGCCGGTGACTTTTCAGTCTAAAACAAAGAACCAACAATCCACCATCCAATACAGACTTGCTGTCTATCTTTTCAAATCAGAACCAGTCTTGTTTTAATGACCACACTCAGCAGCATCAATCTGGCCCTGGCTGAAGATATATGTTCAGTACAGCTGCCTGTCGGTCTGGGCCTGTCTAGAGACATGCCCTGTGTGCTGTGTGACACAAGCGTTCATTAGAACGATGATTTATTAATGAGTTAAATATCCAGCCGTCAAAAACAGCACACTGCAGGGTTTGAGCCCATTGGCTGATGGGATGCAAGTCATAGCACCAGCATTATAACTGAGGCCGCCAAAGGTCCAGAAAAAAACAGTAGAGAAAACGTATTCAAGTGCATAATTTATAAATTCACTGACAGGTTTCTTAATCATCTGCATGTTTTAAATACATTTTAAAATGCCTTTAAATTTACTGTAGACATACCTGTAAACAAAGGACATAGTAAACAGCATGAGCAAGGTATTATTTTTTTTCTTTATGTCTTGAAGACAAAAAAGTCTCAAAGCTAACCCAGTTTGTTAACTACACTGTAGCAGAATGCATTGAATTTCAGACCAGGTACAACCATTACAGATTTAGGGATCAATGTCAAAAGTAGTTCTAGATTTAGGTCGTTATTATAACTTTATTTTACTCTTAACTTATTGTATGAGCTGAATTGGTAGTGTTGTCATCATCCAATGTTAATCTTCACATGGCCTTATTGAGCATTGCATTCTTAGGTTTCTTTAATAGGTGCAACCTCTAAACACCCAACGTTTCTGGCAGATGACCACCAGTAAAAAAAAAAAAATATATATATATATATATATATACGATTATTAATTATTATTATTATTTGGCAAGTTAGCTTAAAATATGCATGATACCCCACTACTACCCCCCTGCTGACATAAACTAAATGATGGCAGACTGAAGGAGCCGAGGGTGGAGGACACAGGATCTGGCTGAACTGACTGAACCCCAGGGGCGAACATACCCACCATAATGTGTGCTCCTCCCTGTCCAGCAACAGTGTCCATGAAGAATAACTGACGCGCTGACGTCCCTGACAGGGCTGAATAGGTGCAGGGTCGGACACTCCTCTGGACAAGTGGACGTAAGCAGATGGTAATGAACGCACATGGCCAAAAAGACCACCTTTGTGAGCTCTCTAGAACTTCCCTTTGGATAGTGCATTGGGCCTGCGTCATTCCATTATGAAATGCAGTGTTGCCTAGGCAACCAGGTACTTGATTCTTTGATGTCATATCTGTGTGCAGACACACGTGCAGCATCTGTCAGTACTTTGAATTGAACATGTGAAAAATGCCGTCTTAACTCCTGATAAGATGTCTTGGATAAATCACAGACATAAACTTTAACTAAAAAAAGTAAGTGACTGAAAAAATAAAATAACAGCAATAACAATAATATTTAAATGCCACAATCGGCTTTTGCTTCTGCACCAGCAGCCGGTTTTCACTTTTCGTGGCACACCGTTCTGTACACACCACACAAACATGTGGCCATTACACACCGACCTTTATCATCTGGAAAAGTATGAGATGATTATACAGATGTGACTTTGGATAACCCAATGTTTGCCCGGGGTTTACCATTGAATGACTGAAGCAACTTCCGGATGCCAAAATTTAAAATTGCTCCATGTTAGTTAATCATCTATACATTTCACTGGCTGAAATGCAGTGCGCCCGCTGAGCTTTGAGCGTCCCACCCATGAGGCCCGAGTGGATCTGCATGGCCGAGGGGCATCAGCTGCTCCTGGAGAAGAGACAGCTGTGCTATTCGGCTCTCCAGCTGCGGCCCAGTTGGAGAGTGTTCTCATTGGATCTGCCGTCCTAGTCTCCCTGATGATATGACAGGTTTCACAGTCTATTTCAGTACACTACGTATCCTCGCTAATCAGGATTTTACAGACATAATTCATGGCACTATCCAATTTGATTAAATCAACATACTAATTGAACTACTTACGAACTGCAGAACACTTAATTTACTAAGCTCTATATTTTTTTTTATCTATTCCATTTTTATTGTGTGTCTTTCCCCCCTGAGCAGGTGTTAATTAAAAAAGACATGCACGCTTTGTACATATTATCTGTTCTTTCTTTCTTTATTTTATTTGAAATTTGAAACTCCATAATTTAGAGATAAGTTGTCTTTGTATGACTAAAAACAAATAAAAAGCCCATTCATTCTTCAGCTATAAAACATGGCTAATGAGTACAACCTCATCAGCTTATCAAAAAGTTTAATGTGCATTTGAAGGTTTTCCAGAATGTAAGAAGGTAATTAAATGTTGCAATTAACCAAATTTTTGTAGAAGAAGAAAAAAAAAGTGATGATGAATTTCTCTATCGGGTGTGGGACATCTTATTTCTCGCTGGAACGCAAAACGAAAAAGAAACTGGTGTAAAAAGGTCAAATGCCAAAACAGCCTCTCGTACGAAAAAGGGTCCTACCACAATCAGGTTCTCGCAAAAAACGGAGAGACTGAATCTAAATCATCAGATAGAAAAAAAAGATAAATATAGAGACGTCAGACTGGCTGGCCTTAAAGGGGCAGAACACCCTACCCACTCCCATATCCCAAACTCAGACCCATCAGGGAGGTGCGCACACCATTTGTTGTTTTCTTATTCAGGATCTTGGGATATGTTATTCTCAGTTCAATTCAGACAGGGATCAAGACTGTTCCTGACAGTAGCACATCAGACAGCACTATTGAAAGTAATGAGCTGAGGACTGAACCATGAAAAAGGAAGGTACCACGTGCAGTGCAAAATGCACCAACCTCATCAAACTGCGAAACTGCAACTCACTGAGATGTCATCTAGGGGCATTCTTCCCCTTTCTGCAAGCCACTGCTCAATCAATCAAAATGAAAGTGAATTATCTTCTGTTACTATAAAGCCCACGTGAAGAACAAAAGGGAAAATTGAATAACAAGAAGCAGTACTGCCATGCAGACGACCAAGAAATACTGGTCAGTCCAATCTTGGTGTGCTTTTTCCTGTCCTGTGCCAGCTGAAGTGATTAGATTTCGTGTGTAGTGAAAAACGACAGATGGATCATCCTGTTGGTAGTGGTTGTGCATCTCCAGTACCAGTCTTATTTCTGCCAGCTCTCATCTTGAGTGTAATGTTGGGAGCCTTCATCCCACCCTGAGGGATCAAATTTGTTGTAATTTGCGCCTATGCAAAACCGTTGGATGTAAACCGTTACAGAAACACCTAAAGAAAACCTTGCTGTTTGAAGAATGAAATCTCAACAGAGAATACATTTACTTTCATTGTACTTAAACAGTGCTAAAACATCTATCGTCTGCCTCGTTTACCAATATTTCATTAAAATTGTCAGGCTTTGACTAGGCCACTCAAGGACATTTACTCACATTTACATTTACAAGTTATTCTTTAACTGCTCCCACACAGATCTTGTCTTCTGCTTTGGGTCATTGTTCTGCTGGTGGGTGAATTTCCACATTCATTTTCCTCTCAAAAAAAGAATATTTTCCGATTCCCCTGATCAAAATTTGTGTTTATTGTTTATCTTAATGCCCCCTAAGACACATTATCCATTTTGGTGTGATTTTCTCCAACACTCACACCATACCTTGATGTGCACTGTCTGGGTGTTGTTTCAACTATCAACATTGTTCGTACAGTTAAGTAGTTAGGGCAATACGATTGGTAACACACTATAAGCTGCCATGCTCATGCAAGTTTGATTAAATGTGTCGTTAACGTTTCATTCAGCTGCTGCTTGTTCATCAGTCGGCAAATTTACATAAACCAAAATGTCATGTTAATGCAATTGCCACCTGGACAATACACACCTAGAAGCCTGATTTTCACAGTAAGTATACTGAAAATGTATAGTCAGGAGCCGATCACCTCTTTGTGACATCACCACAGCTGCACAGAGACTGCAAACATATTGAAAACATTCCAGTATATAGCCATCTGCACTTTACATTTGAGCACATGTCTTTTTAGCGGACACGGCAATTATTATTAGGTGATGCAGCCTGCAGCTAGTGGTTGTTTCTTTGTACATGGGAATCATATACATACATTATATATATATATATATACATACATTATATATTTTGTCCTCAAAGCTGATGTGTTAGAAGCAGGAAAAATGGGCAAGCGATCTGAGGAACTTTAACAAGGGGCAAATTGTGATGGCTGGACGACTGGGTCAGAGAACCTCCAAAACACCTCCAAAACCAAATCAAAAGTGGTCCAAGGAAGGAAAAGCAGTGAACTGGCGACAGGATCATGGGCGGCCAAGGTTCATTAATGCACGTGGGGAGCGAAGGCTGGCCCATGTGATCCGATCCAACAGATGAGCTACTGTAGCTCAAATTGCTGAAAAAGTTAATGCTGGTTCTGATAGAAAGGTGTTAGAACACACTGTGCATCACAGTTTGTTGCGTATGGGGCTGCGTAGCCGCAGACCAGTCAGGGTGCCAATGTTGACCCCTGGCCACTGCCGAAAGTGTCTACAATGGGCACGTGAGCATCAGAACTGGACCATGGAGCAATGGAAGAAGGTGGTCTGGTCTGATGGTTTCTTTTAAATCACGTGGATGGCCGTGTAAGTCGCTTACCTGGAGAACACAAGGCCCCAGGATGCACTATGGGAAGAAGGCAAGCCAGCGGAGGCAGTGTGACGCTTTGGGCAATGTTCTGCTGGGAAACATTGGATCCTGCCATTCAGTTGGATGTTATTTTGACACGTACCACCTACCTAAGCATTGCTGCAGACCATGTACCTCCTTTCATGGCAATGGTATTCCCTGATGACATTGGCCTCTTTCAGCAGGATAATGCGCCCTGCCACAAAGCAAAAATGGTTCAGGAAGGGTTTGAGGAACACAACAACGGGTTCAGGGTGTTGACTTGGCCTCCAAAGCCAAACAGTATCTGTAGGATGTGCTGGACAAACAAGTCCGATCCATGGAGGCCCCACCTCGCAACTTACAGGACTTAAAGGATCTGCTGCTAACGTCTTAGTGCTAGATACCACAGCGCACCTTGAGAGGTCTAGCAGAGTCCATGCCTCAACGGGTAAGGGCTATTTTGGCAGAAAAAGGGGGACGTACACAATATTAGGCAGGTGGTCAGAATGTTATGGCTGATCGGTGTAGGTCCAACTGATAAATCACTCTATATGATAAGAAACACCTTAGGGTTTTGGCCACATCATTTCATTTGATTAAACTGAATTAACGGGTTGCATAAGTTTTTATTTGATCCAAGCCTGGGTCATACAAGAGAATATATGGAATAAAACTGACACCCGATCTTTCACTGTATTTTACTGATTAAAGGTGTACAGCTGAATTCACCAACCATGAAACATACTGAAATTCTACAGAAGAACAGTAAATTTTGAAGGACTCACAAATAGATAAGATTAGTGATCATCCTGTAAGAGAGAAGAAAGCTGTCCATGATGGTTTCTAGATTTTTCTTAGGTTTTTGATTACCTCTGAAAAAGCGCACCCTTTTTCGGTGCTTTGTACAAAATAATTGTAAATAAAATAGATTTATTATGTCTGCCTTTTCCATGAATAATTCAGTTGAATTTGCCAATATATCCATAATCCATCCAACAGATGGCTGGTGCAAATGTCTGTTTGACAGGGAGATGAACATATCTGAAAAGTAATTTAACTGATCATCACAACAAACGTGATTTGTGATCTTATCCCAATCTTCATTCTCATAGTACAAATCGTTGGGATGCTACAAACTCCTGGGTCTTGGGCCCTGGGTCTACAGAATTGTGTCATTTAATTGAATGCCGCATAGTTAGTGAAGCACGGTTGCCTTTCCTATTACTAACTTGGAAAGATTAATAGCTTTGGGCTTTGATCAATGATATTTACCACAGCAGACTCGTCTTTTGATTTCCACAAAAAATCCTGACCTTTGTCTCAGTCCTGAAAATAACATTACTTTTTCAAAAGATTCCTTTCATTGAACAACAATAACATGCCTCATTTTTTTCCCTTATATTTCGACTTTAGTCCATGGTTTTTAGGAGCCTAAAACATTTCAGTTGCGTAGGCAGGCTATGGATTTTAGTATTATTCGTTTTTCCTTCTGTCGCTTTTGACAGTCAGCCAGACAAAACCCTGATAGTTTCTCATAAACTCACCTGACTTGGATTGTTGCAACTTGTGTTTTTAACAAACTTTTGAAATTTACAAAATAAAAAAAATAAGAAAATATTGCTGCTGCTAGTCAATCAATTTGAACATGTGCAAATTAGATCAAAAATTGACAACCAATGAGATCATTGATAAGGAACTTGGAAGATACAGACAGGTGATGAATTAAAGGAAGAAAAAAAACACAAAGTATCTCAGTAAGGCGTTGGGCCGCCTCGAGCTGCCAGACCAGCTTCAATGCGCCTTGGCATTGATTCTATGAGTCTCTGAAACTCTACTGGAGGGATGGAATACTATTCTTCTCTCATTTCGTGTTTTTTATTATGGTGGCGGAGAGCGCTGTCCACTCTCTGCCAGGTCATAGCATTTTCACACTCATCAAAGCATTCAGAGATCCCTTTCGCCCAGTGGATGTGTGCATTTTCATCCCGGTAGAGACCACTCCCACCAGGACAGAAACGTTTCACCATGTTTCACCAAAAAGCAATGACGCAGTAAGCCAATCAATGTTCCTACACGTTGCACAAAAATGGTAACCTCTGCACGGAACATGGTGTATATGCATACATGCATGCTGCAATGAAAATTTCCACATAACTCCCATACATGACGTGGAATCCTTTGCATGACGTGGAATCTTTTACATGATGTGGAATCCTTTACATGATGTGGAATCCTTTGCATTTTGCTCCTTCATTGCTGCTTTCAACTGTATTTGTGGTAATATTTAATTCTGTTATTTATTTCCCCGCTGTTTCTGAGTATTTTAAATTGTAATCATTAAATTGAATAACAATAAACCTTAGACATTTATGTAGCAGCAAATGTATTATGGCGCTATTACTGGCCCTGGGGTAGGTCAGATAATCCTTTTTTTTATCATCTCCAATGTCATTTGATAAAGTTACCGGAAATATAATTTGGCAGATGTTGGTACTTTATTTTCACAGGTAGTGTGGAAGCTCTGGAGGGGGAGAGAGTGCTTATTTACCTAAGAGCAGTTTATACCCAACCATATGCGAAAATGAATCATAATGCACCAAGGAATCTGAAACTAACAACAAAATGAATGATTTTCGCATTGGAGAAGGTACTTGAAGACAATATAACAATCCAAAGTGGTGCTGTGAAATATCTTTTCTCTGAAATTGACATGTCAATGAAAAGCTGCCACAGCTTTTATGCCACCCTTCCAAGTGAACCAGAGAAAATGGGCTCAAATTATCCTCTCCATGTTCACCCACCAGGAAATCAGTGTAGGAACTATTACAGGAATGCTGGTACAAACATTTTGTCCTGATTTCTCTCACACAATATGGTACACATCATACACAGCATGTCTACAGTGTACATTTGAGGTCATCCTCAGGTGCAGGCAGCAGGCATCAGGTGTCAACTATTTGTCCGACTCTGACACTGTATATGGATGAAAACTATTCATCTGATTCTTTCATCCATATACAGTGTCAGAGTCAGACAAATATTATATCATTGGGACTTCAGTCAGAAGCAATCTCAGTCACCCCGGAAGATGTTTATATTAATTTGAAGCGGGGTGCATTTTTAATAATTTTAAAGTTATGAATGATCAGACACCCAAATGAAAAACCAACCACTTCTATCAGTTAAATGTGTGGCTGCCCTAAAATAACACACATGCTGTGTGAATTGGCTCAGACACCATATTAACTATGGATGTTCTTTTTGCAGAATGTTGTCTGTGGTTTCACTTCAGCATCACCAAGCCTGACGAGTGACGGGGTCTCATCTGCAATCCTCTCCAACTGAACACATGCACCATTGGTGCACTGGATGTCAGATGAAGACCTGAGTCCAATGCTGTCTTTCAGCTGGGCCGAGGGAAGTCAAGGTGAAGACTCGCTGACTGGTCCTTTTTCACAGGCTTCTCTCCCGCAAAAGCCGGTTTAGGTTTCTCACTGAAACCAACTTCTGGATATGGGAATTGGCTTCTGGATATCAGTTGCTGACTGAAGTGAGTTGTTAACCCTGTTTCAGAGTAGAGTCCCATACCAGACAGAAGTTCATTTGTAAGAGGTTGCAGCCATCCTCACAAGGGCTGAGACTGGCTTCTTTGGGGCCGTTGGGAGAACTCTCTTATGATCTCAGAATGAGATGGAGAGGAAAGAAAAGAATCAAAGACAAAAAGAAAAGGGAGACTAATTTTCTCTCCTGTGCCAGGGAATTTATGCCGGGGAGGGGTTATTTCCTTCCCACTCAGAGCAGACAAGTTGACAGGAATTGAAGAGGAATAAAATTGCCATAGTAAAAATAGCCCCTGCCTTTCTGCTCCCTCTATTCAGCAAAGTAAGCACCTAACAAAAACCTCCCTTTCAGGACCAACTACCAAAACCATTTACCAGACATCATATTCCACACAGCAATGTCCATATCTCCAGGCCACATCTCCCCCTTTTAAAGGGCCTAGGATTGTTGGCACCTGAGTGTGATTACCATCAGTGGAACCCCACTCAGGTGTACAACGAGGTCCAATTAATGGGAAATTAGCAATTAGCCCTCCCTCTCGCATTGCTGCCCATTGTCCTGCTGGGGTGGGCGCGGCTGCCCGCTGCATGCCACAGTGTTCCACCACACCACAAATGCATAAAACATTTTTTATGACTACAATTGGCATGTAATGGCTGCATGAAAACACAGGCTAAACAAGCAGAGCATACCCCTTTAATACACAATGTCCGCTACAGTGGACTGATACTTTTTTTATAAACAGAAAAAAACAACAACTTCTGCACATTTTTTTTAATCCTCTGTGGGGATAACATGCTTTCACAGATAAACTGCAGGCACTGGGAGGTCAGAAGTATTGAAACAGATAAAGCTAGGCTTTCAATATTTGTCCACTGCAGTGGAAACCATTCGTGAAGGTTTCTAAGATGTGGAACCGCATTAAAAAGGAGATGACTTATGAAATCGATAGCCAGTAGAAACAAAATGGAATACATATAGATAAAATTATTAGTCTTGGAAATATAGAAATATTCACCCTACACTCGTTCTAACAACATGTTTGGAACTGTGGCAGAATTAAAACCAGAGTCTTTAAACAATCTAAAAATCTTGTTTTACAGGCGTAATAATGGCATGATACTGTGGTTCACTTATCTGGATTTTCTTTTTAAAGATGGTCCAACAGTCTTGATGAGCCAAATAAAATAATAATTGTAGGATTTATTTAATTAATAAAGAAATATAAAAATATATATGGTGGAATAGCTGTATAGCAACCACAGCAGAGCACAAACAGAAAAAAAGAAAAAAAAAAGGTGTTATACTAGGTAACACAGTACTGGGTTTTCACAAACTGGCAGTCAGGAAGAGTTAGAACATGTATTTCTAAGAATCCACCCATCAGCTATTAATATTATTATCTGTTGTTGAAGACGTGAGGGTGATGTGCAATCTAAAATATTAATATACCATGCTAAAAAACAAGCTCTAAATCGCACCAATGAACCGATTCCAATGTCATACTTTCATCACATTGTTTTCAAATAATTTATTTATTATTATATTATAACTTGCCTAATGATCACCTTGATTCTTTTACAAATGTGTATAACAATATATTCATATAAAAAAAACCAAAAAAACACCTTAAAATAAAATTACATTTTAATTTCAAAAATGCATATTTGAGTAACATTAACAATTTACTGACAATTTTACAGCCAGTGTAAACATTCATTGGTAAAAGTTTACAAAATAATGCTAAATAATACTAACAGTTGGGAGCCCAGCTGGCACAGTGAGAATTAACTACGAAGCTACAATCTACTTGTGGAGCAACGAGAGGCCAGAGTCCCTCGACCCAGAAATCAGCACCAGGGACAGCTCCCACCGCGATTTCCCTCACAGCTGGCTCCAGTCCCCTCGCGGCTTTAGAAGCATAAGAGCACTAGAAGTGGCGATGCCAGAGGAGAAGCGGCCAGAAGCTTCACCATGCCACTAAATCGGGTCCCGTTTTCCCCCTCCTCTACAGGCAGCCTGGATGACGGACCTGCGCTCTTCACCTGGGCCATTCCTCGTTCCGCTAACATTCTGCAAAAACAGCCCTGGGACTGAGGAAAATGCTGGAATTCAAGCCCGATGAGAACTATATCCGAAAACCACTCCTGGTATTTTTTGAGGGAGTAAACGTGAGCAATAGGAGTTTTGCAACAAATTTTCCTTTTTCCCGTATAAAATGGAAAAACATTTTCTCTTTCGTTGTCAACAGCAGAGGTGTAAAAAGATCACACTGATCAAAATGAAACTCTGGTGCTTGAAAAGCAGCAGCATTGCGTGAGGAACATTTTCACAAGGCACGCATAATCAAAGCCTCAATTGCAAATTCACTATAGTTTTTGTCTTTCAAAATGAATAGAAATTTATGAAATTTTTTGGAATAATCATACCTCATACACTGTTCAATCTTAAATAGCAACAGGTTGAAAACATAATTATTAGTCTGTTTTTGTTTTCCTTTAAAACACTTATTTTTAGGCCTCATTGAGGAATAAAGTTAACAACGATGAACTCCCTCTTGTTCTCCTAGGCTATCAAAGCAAGTGTGAGAATTCTCAGGCCTGTGTAATTGTGACGCAGCTGCATTGCTAAACACCCCAGAGATGAAGAGTGGTGCCTAAATCAGCCTCGCTGATTAAAGCAAACAAGAGGGTAAACAGCTCAAAGAAGAAAAAAGAAAAAAAAATACTTGAATGGTTTATCTCTGTGCTCATTAATGCACACCATTAAACCTTAAAAAAGATGTAGCAATTTTTTTTTTTAGGCCATTCACCCTGAATGCAAGACCATGCCTCTAGCTATAGCTACTGTAACCCATATTTAAACTTGAAACTAATTAATTAAAATTTATTTTTATTGCCACATGCTAGTTCTCTCATTTTACCACCTCGCGCTACTCCTCTACCACCTCGCGCTACTCCTCTACCACCTCGTGCAAGTTTTCTACCACCTCGCGCTACTCCTCTACCACCTCGTGCTACTCCTCTAC
>JAOVYW010049267.1:0-24533 GCA_025775045.1 Hiodon tergisus
CGAATTTCTTATGAAATGACTTAAGAGTTTCTAACAAAAGTACCTAAGAGAATTTATGTAGTTTTAAAGGGGAAAAAGTGTTTTTTTCTCACTGTTTACTGCCCTTTATTGTATTTTTAAATTTATTTTTCATGTAATAATTTTGGAATCTGTTCCAAGCTCCAACCAGTCTGACATTCTAAGCCTGACTGCAGATTGCTAAAAGTCCAACGTTTCGTACAGCTGGAGGCAATGGCAAATCAGCAATAGAATAAATGGCTGCAGGATCATTTATTCACGGCCTGTACTAGAGGGGAAATTGTGGATGGTGCTTTTAGCTTGTTTGAGCCAAACTAGAGGAGTGTTAAGTGTTTTGTGGATTTTTGAACATTTTGACCCATTTTTGAAAGAGAACTTGATTTGGCTACTGACCTTTTGCACCGTTTTTTGACTATCTTGTCATGTCCCTGTTTACCATTAACCATTAAATATACAGTGCCCCTCATAATGTTTGGGACAAAGACTTTTTCTTTTCTTTCTTGATTTTCCTCTGTACGCCACAGTTTTATATTTGTAATCAAACAATTCACAAGTGGTTAAAGTTTTATTAAAGAGTATTTTCATACACCTTTGTTCTGACATGTAGAAATTACAACACCTTTCATACATAGTCCGCCCCATTTCAGGGCACCATAGTGTCTTTACCAAGATCACCAGTGCTCTCATTCTCCTTAATAATGTTCCAAACAGTAGATTTAGGTAAGGCTACAGTTTGGCCATTGTCTCTTTTTGAAACTCTTGTTTCTCAGCCTTATAATGGCTTCCTTGACTTTCATTGGCACAATTCTGGTCCTCATGATGACAAACGGCAACAACACATTCCAGAGGTTATCAAAACGAAGCAATTAAGGAACACAGCTGAGTAATCACAAACACCTGCAAATCCTTGTGTCCCTAAAACGAGGGGGGGACTATATATATGTAAAAGGTGTTGTAATTTATACATATTGAAATCAAAGTGTGTCAACATACCCTTTAATAAAATCTGAGAATATGCATTTTAACCACTTGTGAATTGTTTGATTACAAATCTAAAACTTTGGAGTACAGAGGCAAATTTATTTGTCACAAACATTGAGTGTACATGACATTGGATGTATTACCCATGGTGGTTCTTCTAATATTTCAAGAAATGTACAGCTTTCCTTAAAAGGTCCAATTTTTTATGTGCTTAAATACAGAAACCTCTAGTTCTTATTTTCAGTCGTTGTTATTTATTAGTAATGATCTTATTCTGCAGGACAAAATATTTAAACTCCAACTCCCTTCAGAATAAAATTGTGTGTGTATGTGAGTTGAATTCAATTTTGCTGAGTAAAACAATTGATCAAGTGTTGATGCCGCAGTTTTCCGTTGTAAGCAGGGCCAGGAATGTGCAATGACACAAAAAGCATTTTCTTGATTAGAATGTCTTATTTTCAGTCATTGCTATGACTGTTTATTTGACAAGTTGAGACACAACGCTTAACATTAATCTAGCATTTTTGTCTGGAAAAGATGTTTGGAGGCTGTTTTATCAGGCAGTGGATAAACAAAGTATATAAGATAAGGTGAATATTGCATGAATCATGACTGTCATTAAGTTCGAATCAAAATAATTGAAAAAACACTTGAGTCATTATCTTTTATTATAACATTTAATCCACAGTTTAAACAGTGGTGCTGTACAATAATTGTGTGTGGAGATGACATGACGAATAGCAATATAAAATAATAAATGGTCTTAAATGGCATGGGTGATGAGGACAGACGAAGAACGAGTCCGTAAGGGAAATGCAGATGAGGACCTCCAGTCAGCTCCCCCTGGATCACAAACGTACATTAGGTAATTAACATTTACCGGTGGGAGAACTGTAAACCAAGACCAAATGGTATTAATGGTACATAACTTACCTGGTTAACCCGCCATTATGTGCTTTACAAAAGCTATGGGGAGAAAGGGCAGAAGGAGGAGGGATTAAAGAGAAAGAGTGACAGGTGTTGATTGCTTGCTGCTATTTTTAAAGCCAGAGATGGCAAACAGAAGGCAGGAGGCTACATGTGTGACCCCTTTGGTATCAACAGTGCTAACCTTCATAGTTAATGCAGCCGTTGGCATCCTCTTGTCCAGCCATAAGCTGCTCAACCTCATCCTCTTTCATCTTTTCACCTGTTCCAGACACATGAAAACCTAGTATGAATCTCCAAATGCGCGGTGAAATGCACTCTGCGATATGTCCAAGTTGATGCTGGCTGACTATGATTCGGACTACTTCAGATGACTAGGCAGTCATTTAAAAGAATGTTTGCAGTGTTTCTGCATATGTGCAATGAAAAACCTAGCACTGGATGCAAATCCATCACGATACTTTACTCCAGTTTGTCTTTATCATGCTGACCTTTGTACCCATTTTTCCCTATTGTGAACAAACATTTTGCAGCTAAAAAACTTTTGGTCCAACTCTTTTTTTTATTTTATGAAAAGGTATATTACGGACTAATTTTTCTCCCGTTTAAACTGAACATGTTGCACATCTGGGTCCTTTGGCCCCCGGAATGGTTTAACAGAGTGTCTGTATGTGCTAACCCAGTGTGGCCAGGACGTGGCGAAGCTCAGCGCCCATGACAGTGCCGTTGCCCTCTTTGTCGAACACCCTCAGGCCCTCAACAAAGTCCTCGAAGGTGCCTCTGTCTTTGGCTTTGCAAATGTGCTGATGAATGGGCAGGAAGGTGTCGAAGTCCAGCATCTTGGACTGCATGTCTGTAAGATGAAGCAGCGTAAGAAGCAAGGGATTAACACATCGACAGCCCGGGGTCAATGACACTATGCTCGGTCTGACACCTCGGAATAAGCAGAGTCGTACCAATAAACACATTCTCTGACTGCTTATCTCCGGTCACAAACTTGGGTTCAAGCAGATATACAGTTTTTAACAAAATTAGTATGTTTATAAAAGGTTCTCCCCTTCTCTCTAATTCATTATCACCTGTTCATCTGATATGCAAAAGCTCTCTGGAGGGCAGAATAAATACAGCACAGTTTAATTGGCACTGTTATTTTTTATTCAGCTCTTGTAACAGAGGGACCTCTCTATTTCCATACCGCTAACCACTCGATTTAACTTATCAAGATCTTAATCGAACTGGTTTCATCAGCGTTGCTCCATTGACAGCGTTCATGTGTGAAGACATATTTCAGATCTAAAAGGATTTGTTAAAAGAAAGCAATCAGAAGCACTGCGTAAAGGAGGACTCACCCTCTGCCTTGGGTTTTCCCAGGACATGCATGACCTCGGCGTTGGTTGGGTTCTGACCCAGTGCGCGAATCAGGTCACCACACTGAGCATAGGTGATCTTCATCTCATTGGTGGGGGTTCGGTCAAACAGCTGGAAAGCGTCCTTGAAGTCTAAAAAAGGACAACTTCACCATGTGTGTATGTCCGACTCTAAGAAGCAATCTACACCTGTCTGAGAGACACACTGCCAAGTCATGCTTTGCGAGGAGTTCTGAAAAATGTCACTATCAGGTGCGGGCCGGGGGCGGGAGACCTTATTGAGCAGAGAATAAAAACATCAAAAGACAAACGTCTGCAGCGAAAGTCTCACAGGTAGATGACAAACGCTGATGCTTCCTTGATATTTCACAAGACTGCGTTAGTTCAATAAATCGATAAGCGAAATAAAAACCCTGACAGGAAAATGGTACGAGATCCTCTGTACCACCGGCTGATGGCACAGAAAACCAAAGATTCTGAGGAATACTGCTTCGTTTTTTCCAATATGGGTTAAGCTAGAGATTTTGGGCTTCATAATATATATTCCTCTGATTCCTTTTATGATAATGTTTATGTATTAACATCGGAAAAATGATTAAAGTAAAATTAATAACAAATGATCCGTATGATTTCACTGTTACTAAATATTATGTAGATGGTCACAAATGATGTATTTTTCAGCACATAGGTGTTTTTATTTTTTAATTACTATTAATTGTAGTTTACCTTACTTTGTTTAATTATGCACACTAAATTCCAGTTTATGAAATATAGAAATTGATATGGTTCTGCATGTCTGAACAATATATTATATTAAGACTTTACTGGCCTGAGGAAAACTGCTTTTGATAAACATCCACCAAACATGACCCTGACAATGACCCCTACAGAGTACGTGAATTATGTTTGTGTCACGCCAGGGCAAAGACAGTTAACGCAGACCATCATATCCCAGGGCGCCTGACTGTTTCTTCCACAGTCAATCCGTTTTTGCTCTTACTGATGCTAAAGGAAATCAAAAGTCTACATCAGCTAGGCTCAGAGAAAACTATGCAGGCACAATTTCGTTGCAGTAAAGGCTTTGATTCTTACTTTTTTTTTCTTTAAAACCACAATTTCTACCCCTCCCAACATATCTTTTTCGGTTGATTATATCTGTTAAAGCCAGTTTGAAACAGTGAAACTATTTACATTTTACATATAAACATTTTACACTCCTAGGATTTTTAAGCTTACCTTCAATTTGTTCGGCTGTGAATTCAATCTGAAAGTCAGAAAAAAAAGTGGCATTATTTAGACAATTTTACTTAAGTATACAATGTTTTTCCTTCATAAAATATGACCTCATGGAGATAATAATAAATGGAACATGACAAATTGAGTTATGAAAATTAAGCCTATCGGATTTTGACTCAAATTAGCCTAAATTTGTTTAAACCCACTCAAGGGCACATTACAGCTTTTTTTGTGAGTTTTATTGAATCTGTATTATAAATGACAATTTCATTTCAATTTATACATAACAGGGTGACCGTTTCAAGATGGTAAAAAATGTAGATGTTGCACTATAAATAAATAGTTGCATGAATACTTACGTTCATGTTAAAATAAAATTTAGTGTATCAAAAACTGAAGCCGTTGAACTATTGTTTACAGATCTGCCGTATAGAAGGTTGTCTGCATGGTGTTCGTGGGCCCTACTGAACACAGTCAAGACTGGGGTTGGATTAAAGTCTTGAATACAATACCAAAGAGCATTTATGAGAACCACACCACTCATGGTGAATAGCATACCCTGCCAATTTAGAATTTAGATTTTGGCAGTCCACTCAGTTAAAGTCAATGTTCCTGCTTAATGGAGTGTTAGCTTTAACTCGCTGACATGCAGGCTGTGTCTTTTAGAAATAATGTTCCTAACTCATGCAAGAAAGCTAAGTGCTGAATTACTTATCTGTGGAGTATAATTGCCTGTTTCGATCTGCATTTTAAAATTGTTATTTTGTTTTTATTTTAATCTAAACCATATGAATCAAATTTCATTTAAAGGAAAGCTGCACACCACATGAAGAGAGTACTAGTTTGTGTAAAAATCTGTTGGCAATTTTTGGGGTTGTTAAAAGGAATTCTCTGATTTTAAGACATTCATCTGAACAAATAGAAGAATGTAGTCTTCAGGATTAAATAGTGCCCATCAGGATTAAATCTGCAACATTAACATTTAGAGAGTCTCCCCTTTTGCTCACCTCACAAAAGCATATTTACTTCACACAAAAAACTAAATAAAAAAATAAAAAAATAAAAAGGAAATTGTGGTCCGCCGTAACACTAAGAAAACCATTAAACCTTGCAGTTTTCGAGGAATTATCGACAGGGCTACTTTGAATAAAGAAAGAAAAAATAGATTTGTAGTAGAAGAATGAGAAATAATCCAACGTGTAAATGCAAACAGTCTACGGAGGGCACCCAGAAGAGCAGAGAGCAGGATCTTTGGCTTTGTATGTTTGACCTTTCAGAGCACACCCCACGGCGAACGGCTGCTCGCGCTCCCAGCAGATGTCCAAACACTCCTAACATTCCTCGAGCTCAGGTTGCAGACTGCCAATTCAGAAAACCCCGGTCACTTTGCTGTGCTGGTATTGTTGAGCGTCACTGTCACAGGAGACTAACGATTGACCTTCAAACGGCACGCCCGCTGCGGCACTCCACCGGCCTCGTGTTTTCACAACTATTCTTAAATCTAACTGTGCTGTAGTGTGGATTCATGACATTTAAGGGGGTTATTACTGATTAAGTGGCTCAGCTCTGTAGGAAACATTTACCAATGGTTGAGTACAAAAAGAAACGCGGGGAGGAATGACCAGTACTATTTTATAAATGCGGCAGTATTAGATGAGTAACATATGATACTGTTTTCTCGTGCTAAAAACCTCTGTAGTTGTGATATAGTTTTCAGGCAGGTCTACCAAAAATCCTGATTCCTAGAAATGTGGAAAGTCCAACCCTCTTCAAAGCAAAACTATTTTAAATTTTGGCTAGAGCGGTATTTCAAAAGTTAAAATATATATTATCTATAATAAATACACATGTCATTATCCCACAGCTAAAAAGGTACATTGGTCAGTCAGAATTTTCTTTCTCAGAGTGGTTCTAAGTGTGGGTGGTCTAAAGAACACTGTGAAGTGAGAATCGCATTATATGGGTATGAACTATGAGCAACCTGATCTCATAAGCGTGCGTCAGACTGTGAATGAAGATTGCCTACCCCAGCCGGGCTTAAGCTTGTGGGAAAGTAGAATATCAGGATAAAAAAATTAAAACTTTCCAGATGGCTTTTGAATGTACATGGTCCATTTAAAATATGGACCCTTTTAAACGTCAAAAATACATTAGGTATTTGTTCAGCTTTTGTGTAAAAGCCATGCTTTAGTGAATAAATAGCAATCAGGCCAAGACAAACCAATAGCATTTATTAAATTGCTGAGCTGTCATAAAATATCGTAGAAATAAAAAAATAAAAAATAAAAAAGTTTCCCCCGACAGAATAGTTAAGGATATATGCAGTTTGTCTGAAATATTTTTATCCATATTTAAAATTTTGTCTGGTAAGGGAAAATAAGTACAAATTCTTATTTTGGCTTCAGAAGTATAAATGTTAACAGAACTCGTCACACGTTGTCCTTTAATTATTAACTCACCACCATCCTTTCTCTGTCATTTACGGAAGTACTTTTCTAAAACATTAAGCAGCGGGACTTCTTTCTGCATTTCTACACTCCAAACTGGAAATCACATGGCGTTTTTGATTAAAGCCATCAAGCTGGTTTTCAACAGCGCCCAGAATGAAAGGCCGAAGCCAGGGACGAGACTAATACAATTAGCGACACTGAAATAGGCCAGTTTTGCCTTTGGGCACTCTCATGAAAAAAAGATTTGATGATTGAGAGGCATTTCTTCCGGCATCAAGGGCAGACTTTTGCCTTTGAAACTAACTGAGAGCATCCGAATCCTGATTAAAGCTTTTTACTGAAGTTTTAGTTTTACATGGGAAAGTCATAGCCTGCGACACCACTGAGATAACGAAACAGAAAACAACCGGCTAAGTTTGCTGCAAACAAATGTAAAAGTATGTAAGCATACAATAAAATGCAATTCATTTGAGGAAATAATTAGTGCGCGGGGGGGGGGGTTGCATATCGTACCTGTACGGTTTTGGGGTCAAACTCGGGCTCCTTGGGGGGCTCTGGCTCTGGGGGCTTGGGGGCCGCTACTGGTTTAGGCTCTTCCTTCTTCTTGGGTGCCATTGGGAGCTACTGGTGCGAGGGTAGCCAACAGGAGGGAAAGTGACAAGCAGGAGGTCCAGGAGCTCTGTGGGTAGAAGTGTCCAGGGAGGCAAGCCCTTTATCCATTGTCCCCAGGCGTGACACTCCCCCCTCCTTCCAAGGATGGCCCTCACAATAGGGGGGGGGGGTGGCTTTAAAAGGACATGGCTTTGTGCTGCTATTTACATACAGGCTCTGAATATACCCTGACAAGACAACAGGGTGACCGTTAGTCTTGAACTATTAGGCTTGGCCTGTTGCAAAGGACTTTGGGTATCATAGTATTGTATAGTTCCTTTTTAACAGTTTGACTTCCTCACCTATTATTATTCAGTTAGATTAATTAGATAATTTACTTAATTGGTCCCAATAACAGATTTCCTTTGTGAAGGGTGCTATTAACGAATGACTGAAATAGCAGCCATTAAAAAGCAATTTATTTTTTAAATTAATTATAATAATAAAAAAGTTTTTCTCTTGAATTTAAAGTGCAAATAATCTTCCAATGAAGTATGTGCACGACATGGCCAAAAGTATTTGGGCACCCCTTCAAATTAGTGGATTCGGCCATTTCAGGCGCACCCGTTGCTGACAGGTGTATAAAATCGGGCACATGCAATCTCCATGGACAGACAGTGAAATTAGAATAGCCCGCACTGAAGAGCTCAATGACTTTCAATGTGGTACAGCCATAAAATGCCATCTTTCCAACAAGTCAGTTTGATGAATTTCTGCCCCACTAGAGTTGCCGCGGTCAACTGTAAGTGCTGTCATTGTGAAGTGGAAATGTCCAGGAGCAACAACAGCTCAGACAATTTTCCAACACCTAGTGGAAAGCCTTCCCAGGGCCGAGGCTGCTATAGCAGCAAAGGGGGGACCAACTCCACATTAATTCCCACGATTTTGGAATGAGATGTTCAACAAGCAGGGGTCCACATACTTTTGGACATGTAGTGTATCTTACCAAACACATATGGCTAACAACTAAACATTTTAGATGTTTTCACTCTGTGCTTTGCTGAAGAGTAAGCCTGTATTTAATAAACATCCCAAGATTTGACTGTTTAGCCTTCTGGTTCAGTTTCTGAAACTATATCAGTTTTAGTCCAATAGTCATTAGAACATTAAAACGATTGAAATGTATGTGCAAACAAACCTTCTAAAGAAGTTATGGTTTCCATTTTCCTTAAAAGTTAATGTTGAGGTTTGTGATGCAATTAAATCAGGGCAATAAAATGTAGCATTTTGCAGCAAATCTGTTCTCTTACAGTTCTTATGGTTCTGCGAGAGCCAGAAAGTTTACATTTTTAGAATTACCACCCTGTCATAGAGTCAACTTATAACTAATTTTCATTGTCTACAAAATAAATAAACATGCATGGAATCAAGTTAAATGTAAATTTTCAGGTTCCTAGCAGTTGTAGATTGAGAAATAGGGTAGATATTATACAGTGGCCTGTGTGACCTGATGCTATCTGAAAATGCAGAGTGAGTCTACTGTCGGCTACTGCCTGTCAGATGCTTGTGTTGTGTGAGACTGTTTACAGTCAAAACAGCAGGAATTTAACAATGAGGCTTTCAGAACATGTACTAAATTAATACAGAGTTAGAGTCGATTTAAAAAATTATTTATTTTCCAATTTTGATTTGAGTAGTTGATTTTCTAGAGACGTCATGAAGGGAATATTAAAAGTTTGTGAATGCAGGTTCCACAGACTTATTCCCTCTTTGTATCCATCTTGTCTCCATGTTAGACACATTTAGATTTAACTGCTCATAGGGACATTTACAGCTTGACCAACCTATTCATCTTAAAAGGTTGAATAGGTTGTGTTGCTTTTTTAAACTGTTAAGTTTAAAGCCAATTATTCAGCGTGCTTTATTTTCTTTATCTGTGTTCAGCATTCAGTTAGTGAATAATAGTTCTGCTTTTTTGCAGTATTAAATACAGATAAAATTTCCCGCAAACAAGTAAAAAACAAAACAAAAAAAACAAACACTCTCACTTAAATTAAGTCAAACCAGCTTTTATTTGTTTTGCTGGTAAAAGAAGAATCTGTGTGAGTATTAGTATTATTATTTATGTATTAGTTAATGAATTCTGTTATATTTTGTAAATGCTACATTTTGTAATGTCCTGGATGCAAATTTACATAACATTGCACTGGTTCCAATGATTACTGGTTTCCAGTGATGACGGTGTGTGTCATTTTATTCATGTTTTCCCCTGAAACAAAAATTTGATTTCCCAATTTGGTTATACACCAGAGTGAAAAGCAATGAAACACGAGGTTTGTTTTACAATGACTTCTGTGTATTCTTTGTTTTCAGGACAGCTGAAGATTGTTATGCATTTTTTCCAGATTATGTATTATGTAAAAGTTACCCCACCAATAGTATCCTCATGCTACGGCATGTATATAAAATCCAGTGTGGGCCATTTGTGCCACCAGACTTCTGTTAAACAATGGTATCTCCCTCCCAATGGGCAGGCATCTTTCTCCGGGCTTGACAGCTGGTTTTATTTAAAGACCTGGCCTTGAGCAACTGACTATCCATCGGAAACCCACAGATGGCAACAACTGCCCACGACAATAGGGCTGCAGAATCTTCCAGAACCCTCCATTATCTTCTGAGTACCCCTAAAGATCTACATAAACAACATAAATAATACAAACGAACAAACAAATAAAATATATTCAGCGAAGCCTTCCCTTTGCTCACCTGTAAAGCGAGATGCAAGAATTTTAGCCTGGAGAAAAGTTAACGCGTTCTGCAAGGTGTTTTCAGTGACATTTTAAAAAAAATCAGAATTTGCCTTTCTTTACTGATTCAGCATAACGATTACATTCCTATGGTAAAATCCGCTGAAACACCTAAGTAGAATATTTTCCTACTCTGCAAATTCTATCTGCAAATCCGCTGCATAATGTGCATTCATTGTTTCAGAATCCTTTGTTTTAAGTCTGAAGGCTTTTAACTTTAAATTTAATTGAACATCGAGAAGACTGCTTACAGGCTTAAATGGCGAAAGAATTATACACCAGTCAGTATATAAATGACTCTCCATTGTTACGTTCCCACAGCACCCTCCCTCCAGACTGCATCAGGTGACTGCCAATCATAGGACCATCACGGACACTGGCGGACATTCACACCAGAAAGGAAGGCTCGCTAGACATGCAAGACCTGTCCAGTCAACTATTTTTGGTTTCAGCCTGTCGTTGATTTGGTATGTACTGTGGCAGGGGGCCGGCTGACGTACGACACTCCTGGCTATTCAAGTCTTAGCCGTGACCTTCACACATACACCAATAGAAGAACAATTGGTCGCCTCCGGGCCAAAAAAAAACATAAAACAAAAAAAGCGTTTGGAGGCCGTGAAGACATTGAGAACGTACTGTTTTGTAATAGCCTATCACATGTCAAGTATGCCGCTCAGAGCCTATAATCACAGTTGATTTCCCCTGTTGCACAGAGATTAAGGAACGAAAGGGATGTGCCATTTGTAATTCAGAGGATGGGACTGAATAATGTGACATTTAGTCCTTCCGACTGGGACCAAAGGAAGACTCTGCATTGCTTAATCTTTAGTGAGCCATGCCTTAATCTGCTGAGATCTAGCGAATGCAATAAGGATTGACCTCATAAGCCTTGCTTTTTTGTGTCAGTATGTTGTGAAGCTTAGCAACTTTTTATGCTTGTGAGGATGAGTGATTATTATTCATAAATTGATTCGGCCCCACATTCAGGGTATTCTAAACCCAAAATACGACCAGGGATACCAAATACAAAACTTTGACAATAATCAAATTGCGTTTAATTTATCTAACTATACCATTTTTAAAACACAGTAGATACTAGCAAATCAAGGAATTATTGAATGCAGTTTTATCAAATTTGGCAAGCAGATTTGATTTGGTCCCAGCCTTAGACTAATAAACAAAAAGTGGGAGGAGCTTTAAGATAACACTTCTTGTGGAAGAATAGGCCAGGTCTAAAAAAATTTCCAATGTATTTAGTCAGTAAAACAGCTTATTCACAGATTGTTAGCATTCCTGATTAACAAAATAACTTGATAGCTTTACACTTTCATTACATGCTGTATAACATTTTAGATATATATTTAAGATATATTCGACCGTTATATGCGTGTTTAACTTGTTGGTAACTGCCAATGAGGCTGGCGCTATCAAGCAGCTGTGGTGATAAATTAGGTGTGTGACCGTAAATGCATTTGATCTACCTAAAACATACAGAAGCAAAGTTTATCTTCAAAATTTTTTATGCCATGTAATCTACATATAATTTAGCAGAAAGTAACTGGGAACAAACCTCTTAATAGATCTAGCTATTCCCAATCAAGACCAAAATAAACATTATTATAGCCACTCAAGATCATGCACCATATTTAAAGGCTTTAATTAAGTATAACCTTCAAAATCCTAAATTTATTTCAACACTTTTTGTGCACCAGTAGAATGTCCAGAATGGCTGAACACTAATTCTATTTAAGGCTCGAGTCTAAGGATAAATGGTTAGGGTTAGGGTCTCACTCTGACACTGCATTTATCATGAATTAATCTAGTTTGTCAGATTCTGATCCGAGAATTACCTGGATACCTGAGGGAGACTTAAGACAATTGACTGGATTATGATCTAGTATTATAGTAAACACTAAAAATATATAGCATTTAAATTCCTATCATCAATGAGCAACCAATATGATTACTCTGATCTGGTTTCTACTGTTTATGAATGTCATGCGTATATATTTAAGTTAACCAGGGAGAAGACTGGAGGGTGGCTGAGTTGTTGCCAATGACTGTGTTCACGCTATTTACTGGTGCATGAATGCTGGGTGGTATCAGTTATACGGGATTTATAAGATCGCCGTTAGAAATTTATTTTGCTTGCTGACTTACCAGCTCAGTAGAAAAGCAATGTAAAATCCAAATTAAAATGATAATACATTACAGTTATGTATCGTATGTGCAGGAAGATTATAGGTTATTATGGGCATGAATGCTCTTATCTACATGAAATTCCAAAGGATCTGGTTAGTGAAAACTGTCCTGATTACCAAAGATCTGTACCTATTGCCTTTGTGTCTAAATTGATTATAAGTAATGTTCCAAGAACCACCTTCCATGTTTTTTCACTTTATTAATAAAATACTTGGTAGTTTTCAACTTTGGATGCTGGTGCTTCACAAATTTGTCTTATCCATCCTAGTTCTATAAAAGTGACACAACATCACTTTCAGCTCTGGGAATGGTAAATACCAGAAGGAAGAGAATGTCATCTATACTCAGATTGCCCAGAATGCTACTCAGGAACCATATGGTGCCAGGAAGAACAGAAAAGCCCATTCTAATTTGAAGTGTCATAAAACATATTGTCACGCTGTTTATGCTATGTCAAGCCTTGTTGGTATAACCTGACCCTCTCAGGCATTCAAACATGAGAGCGGAAATACATTAGCACAAATGGTACACTATAGCACCCCCTGAAGGCAAAGGGAAGGACAGCAGCGCTCATAGTCAATCATTGATCTAGGGCTTCTGAGCCATGATGATATTTTGTGAATGTCCCAACATGGTATGAAGCTAAACACTAAATAAATTATTTATATCAAACTGCTCTAAAAATGAAAGGTAACAATGGCCAGGATGTACTGCATACAGATGTATATTGAAGTACATATATTTATATTCTGCAGTCCTACTTTAAACAGAATCTGCACAAAACAGAATGCTATGAAGTAAAGCAATTAAGCATTAATGATTTTTTTTATTTTTAGCAGATGAGATGGTGAAGCATCAGGAATATTACACCCAGTGACAGTTCCGACGACATAATCAAGGCAATTACTTAGCACACGTTAATTTACATGAGATCTTTCAAAACGATTCACTGCCTCTATTCTGTTCTGACTGTAATGCTTTTCGTTATTAGAAAACTGCAGTAACAAGTAACATAGAGGCATATGCCCACACATTTTTATAGATCAATGTGTTAACATTTTGTAACCACTGTTTAAAACTAATTGACTAACCGAAGTGTGTCTGAAAACATTGTTTCATCTATCTAAAATAATAACGTTTGGCTGTGGAACCTGTAGGGTAATAAGTCTAAAGAGCTCATTTTAAGATTGTTTGCTACTGGTTCTGATGGGGGGGGGGGAAATGCTAATTAAGAGCACTCTAATCAGAATGGTCCCTGAAGTTTATATGGGTAAAAATGTGCACGTGAAATAGGGATGCATTAAGGCTTGAATCCCCTCATATGCGATTCTTTCATCTGAATGAGCTATGCTGAATGAGCAGTTTGGCTTGGGTTGCTTATCTCTTCAGCGCAAATGTGTGCAGACAGCATAATTTACAGTGACACCTGCTTTTCTCTAAAACCATCTGAGATATTTCTCTTATATATAGTTATGTGGAGTACTTTTTTTTTAAATTCACTTTTTAATTAAATGCTTCTTTTCAATTTTTTTCTTTTGTTTTTTGCCCAGAATCCCCTTAAGCCACTATAATGCCAACCTACTTTATTCCATACCCTTCATGTCAAGACTTTTGAGTTATAAAAAATATATATACATTCTGGTAAATCAAAATTTCAGTGCTTTATTTGGGCCAACGTGAGAAATATTTCAAGTTTGTAGGATGTCAGTCTCAAAAAGACTGATTAAGGCCATAATTATTATTATTATTATTATTTTGTAGGCAAACTGTTATATCTCTGTCTGTCGTGAAAGCTCAGTATAAAGTTACAGACCTGTCTGTATAAGTTGACAGTCTAATTCAGCTAAAGTTTAATGCTGACTGCAAATAATGAGGCAAAAGGAGAGAATGAACTGAAAAGAATTGCTTTACAAAAGTAATTATGACTTTGTATAAAATGTAAACGCTCCGGATGAAAAAGCATAGTGTATTCTAATAGCCACAGTTATACACAATATACTGCACCTTCATGTGAACAAAGAATAAGAATTTATCTTCAAAATATTTGTCATTCTATTAGGGAGACTTTCAAATAATTTAGTAAGAAACTTACACAATGGCCTTCCAACAACTGGTTTCTACTACTAACAATTATTTTTTAGCATTTAAGCTAATTATATAGCAAATGCTACTATTAGGTGATATCTGTATCTTTAGATTGTTAAACATTCTGTTTGAAAACGTAAGAAGTTATGCTTTCGGTTTGTAGACTTGGTTGTCCTGGGTCTCCTCCCAGGCTTCAGTGGTTGAGAGGCCTTGAAAAGGGAGTCCGGTGAGGGGCTAAACAGGGATGTGAGGTAGCAGATACCGGTGGCGGGGGTTCTCTGCAGCTGGTTCACTTCAGCGCTGGTTTTCTTTTCTTTGATATTATTGTGCAATAGTACATTTTATTACCTGTTCTATGGAGAGAGAGAAAAATCAACCTAAAAAACATGTGTGCTTAATCCTGTGTGTGTGCTGTAATAGGAGAGGAGGGAGCTCCATAAGACATTATATGTTGGATGGAATGGTAACTGGGACACTGAGACTTGCTTTTTCAACATTAAGCACCTGTGCAATAGAAATTAATGTTTATTGTCATACCTATAATTACCTTGTGTCCTGCCCACCTTGGGTTGGTGGTGGAGTCTATGGGGGGTGTCGCCAGGTTAAACCAGTGACACTTCCTTAGTTAATTCATGGTTTGTTTCTTCAGAAAATTTTTTTGTTTGTTTGTGTGTTTGTTAGTTTTTTGTGGCAAATAATATAATTGCAACGGACTGAAAACAGCATACTTTCAGGGATGATCCCGTGATCAGTGCCCATATCTTGATGGGTGTTAGATACGGAGTATCACAAGGTTTGGTGTTGGGCCACCTTCTATTCTCTTTGTATATGCTACCCCTTGGTGATATCATCCGTAAGCACAAGATCAACTTTCATTGTTATGCAGATGACACGCAGCTATATCGGTCAGGGAGCCCAGGTGAGGATTTTCCGTTGGCTAGACTGGAGCTATGCTTGAAAGATGTAAGAGATTGGATGTCCTCTAATTTCCAATTGTTGAATTCTGACAAATCAGAAATGATCATCCTTGGCCAAAAAGGCCATCGTAAAAAAGGCTCAATGACTGTGCTGGACGTAGATGGAAAGCTGATAGAACAGAGTGTATTGGTTAAAGATCTTGGAGTTACAATTGATCCAGATCTTTCTTTTGACTGGCATACTAAAGATATTGCTAGAATAGCATTCTACTACCTGAGAAACATTGCCAAGATTAGACATTTTTTAGGTGATCGGGATGCAGAGAAATTAATCCACTCTTTTGTTACTTCCAGACTTGATTATTGTAATGCTTTATTATCAGGTGGCTCAAATACAGCCACAAATGCATTACAAGTTGTTCAGAATGCAGGTGCTAGGATCCTTACTAGACGTAAGAAATACGATCACATCACACCAGTGTTGGCTTCATTACATTGGCTGCCAATAAGGCAGCGGGCTGATTTTAAGTTACTTTTGTGAACTTTTAAGGCTGTAAATAGGCTAGTTCCCTCGTATCTAACAGATATTATAGTCCCGTATGTCCCATCTAGATTACTTCTCTCACAAGAGGCTGGGAATCTATATATACCAAGAATATCCTAAATCTAGAGGCAGAGCATTTGCATGTAGAGCTCCGCAACTATGGAATATCCTTCCAAAATGTGTGCGGGAATCGGACATGGTCTCTATATTTAAAGCAAGGTTAAAAACGCATCTATTCAAACTTACATAAAGTCAATAGGGGGATTGTGACAGTGAAGGGGCAGTGGCTATTAGAAATGTTTTGGTGATAAGAACCATTCCTGTTGTCGCACCATCATTGGTGGTTCCCCCCTAGATGGATGGGTTCGGACCACCTTCATGGTCATGTGTTGTTTCCGGCACTCACCCTCTTTGTATGCTGCCACAGATATACAGTATGTAGCTGTGACCACTCACAAAGTTTAACTTTAACTTTTAAATTTTCAAAATTACTTGATCATCCTGCTTCCATGGGAAACCATTAACAATATGCTATCTCTCTCTTATCACGTGAGGCATCCTGCAGGACTGCATCACTTTCACCACAGCAACCAGTGGACCTTTAGACTGGACTCTAGCCACCTGGGCCCGATTCCTCTCCTCTGGATATTACAATATTTTGGAACTCCTCGACTGGAGAGCATCAAACAATATGGACATTAGATTGTTTAATTCATCTCCTAGTGCCAGCCAGCTCCCCCATTAAGCCAGGTTCCTCTCAAGGCTTCTTCCTGACAGCCTAGGGAGTTTTTCCTTGCCAATGATGCCACTGGCATGCTTTTGGGGGGTCAGGCCTGGGACATATTGTATTTCTCTGTCTGTAAAGCGTCTTTGTGACATGGAAACATCTTTATAAAAATAAATTGATTGATTGATTGATTGTTAGTCCCCAGATGTGAACGGAAAGATGTTTCAGTTGCAACCAACCCAACAAGAAATGCTGCTGCCCTCTAGAGGATTCTAAGTATGGGGACATCTAACAGGAATGTCTAAATGTTGCTAGAAACTAAGAGTGTCAGTATCCAACATGTCTTCTAATGTCTCTTTATCCATAGACGGGTCGGTCGGTGGGACCAGGGCTGTTTTAAAGGAATCTCCTAAATGTCACCCGCTTGCTTTGAAACCGACATTGTTTGCAGTCTGTAAATTTACTCCACGTCAGCAGTACCTTAATAAACTTCCTAATGCAATTTTTTTTAAAGCAGATAAATACGCACTGCCCATTTCTCTAATTAAAAAGATGATCAGTAATTAAACAGTGCATGGCCTGGAAACGTAGCGACAGACTGATCATCGAATCTTAAAATCTGCAAGGCACAGATTTATCCATCACCATTTTATTTAGCACCTGACCATCCAAAAATTAGTAACTCTCTTTAAAAGAGCTCAGGCCCCATCACACAAACTGCAACTGTCTGTTTATAAAGCAAATATTGTTCATAAGAAACATAATGTCATCCACTTTACTAGTTTATTTACTGCCATTGTACTTGGTTGTTTTATTTACTTCTGTGTGCCTTGATATGGAATTGTTTTAGGGAGTCACCTTATTTTGGTTATGTGTCGCTGGTTTCCCTGTGTTTGCACCAGCTTGGTCTGACATCCAACGCAGAGTGACACGGTCCTGCCCCCTTTGATAAATTAGATTTGAGTGTAAAGTGTAAAGCCCTTTGAGCTTATAGAGAGGAAAAAAGGAAGACAAACAGAATGGTCGCGAACTGGGAAACTCGGGGAGTGAGAAAGGCAAGGGGAATGGTAATATCTTGAAAAAAAATGTATTGTATTAAAATAAGCCTTGGGCTTCTGGGAGAGGTTAGTTGCAACCCGAGTCTGATTGGGCTGTCCTAAGACCTGTGAATCCCTGCTTGCCTCTGGAATAGATCTCCAGGTAGAGAGAGATAGCGGCGGACCTTGCGAGTCTCTTTGAAGACTTCAGCTGCTCATACAGCCTGCCTCCGTCTCTGTTCCGTCCGATTGTGTAACTAAAGAAAGGAGCTATACCATGATTAAAGCCAAAGGAAAGTGGCGGAATGGCCTCCCAGATGCACCTTTATTTACCTTGGTTTGTGTAGTTTTTCTTCATCTTCATACACTGTACACTATCTCTTTCCGTGGCAGGGAAATCGGGTCGTTATAATAACCTATTCAACCTTAACTGAAATTAAATTTAAATTATTACTTGCACATATATATATATATATATATATATCCACACAGTGCCTTGTGAATCTATTCAGACCCCTGACAAATTCTGCCATATTATTGAATTATAAACGGAAAATTGAAATTTCTTTCTGTTTGATATTCTATTTTAAAACAGTGAAACTAAAACTATTGTAAATAGTATAGTGTTTGAAAGTATGCAAACCCCACACATTGATATGAGCCACCTTTTGCGGCTATAAAAGTAGTTTTGCTTAGTGCTTAGTACGCAACAGCTTTGCACATAGTGTCGGAGTGATTGTCGTTCAGGTTGGTTGGGTAACGCTTGTGGACCAAAATTTTCAAATAGTGATGCAGTATCTCAATGGGATTCAGATCACTGGACCTCTTTAGGACACTCATCTTTTTGTTCTTAAGCCATTCCAATGTTCCTTTGGCTTTGCTATTGCTTGGGATCACTGTCCTGTTGAAAGGTGTTAATTTCCTGCCGAGCTTCAGTTTTTTTAGTTGACTGAAGCAGGTTTTTTTGGAGTATGCGGTTTATTAAAGAACTGTACTATGTGGTATCCATTCTTCCTTCACTTCTCACACGATTCCCAGTCCCTGCTGATGGGAACCATGTAAAAAGAATGATTCTTGGTGGTGTGTCTTGAGGCATGGGTAGTGTTAGGTTTGCACCACACATAACGCTTTATTTTTTAATAAAGCTCTATCTCGGTCTCATCTGACCACAAAACTTTTCCCCACATCACAGCTGGTGGTGCTTTCTGTCAAATTCCAGGAGCATGGCATGTTTTGAGTAACGGCTTTTTTCCTGCCATCCTCCCATTCATTCCAGTGTTACGCAGAGCTCTTGATAGAATTGACTGGTGAATTATTGCTCCAGTACTAGCCACTGAATAATGTAGCTCCTTCAAAGTGTTTTCTGGCCTCACTGTGGCTTCCCTCACTAGTCTCCTTTTTGTTTGAGCACAGAGTTTTGAGGGACACCCTGTTCTTGGCAGTGGTGGTGTGATGCAGCCTCCACTTCATGATTATAGATCCAACTCACTGGGTGCTCACTGTGCTCACAGGGATATCCGAACCCTTGGTTATTAGTTTGTACCCTTCTTTATTTCCCTTCATATTCACAGCCAGACCATCAATCCTTCAACAGGGTTTTTTTTATAACAACTTTAATGATTCATAGGTGGATGCCAATGTTAAGGATACCATGTCCTTGTTATGGCAATTTATTTAATCTGTATAAACAGAGAGGTTCCATAGCATAGGGGTTGAATACTTATGAAAGCAACATATTTCTGTTAAAAACCTTTCGTGAAAATATTTCCCAGCATAAAACCAATGCCACCTTGCAAGAAGCAATTTCGAGATTCAGTGTTTTAAAACAAAATATCAAACCGAGCAAAATTTCAATGTTCCATTTGTAATTCAGTAACATGAGAGAATTGGTCAGGGGTCTAAAAACTTTTTCAAGGAGCTGTATATGTAAGGGGTGATTCATATTTATGTGTAAAATTCTTAATATCATAGAATGCATACTGTACATACCGGGGCTGGATTCAAACTTTGGTCTCCCATGCCAAAGGCCACAAAGTTCTACCCCACCTCTGTCCTACCGATGCTTCGAGAGCAATGCTTTTGTTGCCTTGAGTCCGCAGCCGAAGATTAGTCAAAGATAGTACTGTACTAGCTAGTACGCAACTGAATTGCACTGCAGGTGCTTTGTAATCGACCCTCAGAGTCTTCATCTCGTGTGTTGTTTCTGCCCTGTCTTTCTTTTTCTATTTGCTATTCAGTCTCTCACTGAATACAGATGGCAGTGGATATGTTCCAGGTGCTCTTCCCAACGGTGGATCTAACCAGGCTAACCCTGTGATTGGGTAAGGGTGGCAACCCCTCAGACAGTGGAGACTCTGACTACACTGGAAGCAAAGGGTCAGGGTTCCTATTAACTCCACTGAATCTGGATTACTTGTGTCTGCCATTGCTGCCAGTCTCTACTGTTCAAGTTTGGGTGCCTTTTTTTGCCTTACAATAGTTGGGACACATCCTATCACATCCTTATTTACCCCACTGTTATGTGTTTATCACCACATCTTAAGTTTTTGCCAAAATTTTTATCATTGACTAAGCCCATGTGTGGTCTTAAAAGTTTTTAATGACACTTTTTGCTAGGTAAGATTCTCCAGACGTAAATCCATAATCAGCACTTTCTGAAACATCAGACCACGGCTAATTGCTAATAGCGATAAAGGAAGACCATGAGGTACGTTAATCAAAACAATTATGTTATAGAATGTCACAGTTTGTCAAGATCTACCCAGCGTGTCTCACCACAGAAGAATCAGACTCAGATTTAAAGCAATATATTTTATGAGTTATCTTTCACGGAACACCAGTAGCACACTTTCATGTGATTCCCCCATTATTTTTATAAGGGTCTTTTTAGAGCATTCTGAGCGGTGAAAGTGGTCGTGCCATGCCCTCCGTGAGCTATTCCCTCTGTGAGCTATCCCGTCTCTGTGCCTTGCCTCCGGTGAGGAATGATCTCTGTATGACATGCCTCCTGTGAGCCATGCCCTCTCTGTGCCATGCCTCCGGTGAGCCATGCTCTCTGAGTACCATGCTCTCTGAGTGCCATGCTTCCTGTGAGCCATGCTCTCTGTGTGCCTGTCCTCTATGAGCCATGCCTTCTGTGTGCCATGCCTTCTATGATACATGCCCACTCTGAGCCACGCCTCCGGTGAGCCGTGCTCTCTGAGTGCCTTGCATCTTGTGAGCCATGCTCTCTGTGTGCCTGTCCTTTTGCGAACCATGCCTTCCGCGTACAATTCTAAAACTTTTACCCATGAAGCAGGAATAAAGGGCATGAATAAACAGTGTCTCCCGACATAAAGCTATTTCTTCATGCCAACTGTCAGTTTGAAAAAGGCCAAGCTGTTTTGGGTGTTATATTTTAGCAAATGCTGAGAAGTAATAGGATGCACATTTTAGTAAATTGTCTGTGAGCTATCACAAAATAGTCCAACCCCTTTCAAAAATAATACAAAATGAGTTGTGTTCGGCATGTCTGAAGTCATGGTGATTGTACCTGTCAAACTTCACAGTCTCGCTGGCTGAAATGTCCTAGTGTTGCTGAGATTGCCCTGTGCTGAGCTTAAAAAATTGTCTTGCCTTATACAAATACAAATAAATATATGGATAGCTTGCATTTCAGTGGTATCGGACGTCTGGCATTGTTAAACTTGAATAGTCCATATCTGTCCAAGTTGAATGTTTTGCAATTGAAGATAAGTTAATTTAAGCAGAAAGCCAGCCCCCAGTCCTGTCACTAAGTCCTCTTTTTTCATATATATTGTTTTGCCGTGTGTGAAACTTTTCCCAGATTTTTTCCCGGGACTTATGCCAGGCTCAGTGTCCACTACTATCTGGTGAACAAACTACTCAATGGTCTCTACAAGAGGTCAAATATACAATAAAGAATCATTGAATAATATAAACATACAGAAAACTAAATACTACGTCATATTCATTCATTTCACCAGTAGCAGGTACAACGAAGATAACACTTAACTATAGATTGTATTATCTGACAGAACGAAAACTTATTTTGCTGAAGGCAAAAAACTGAACATCATCTACACCTGAGATTCCCTTTAGGAGAGACTGTTAAGTCCTTAACTGAATCCCGAATGGTGACTTATTTTTACAAATGCATTACGGATGGAGTGGGGCCAAATGTCTAATGGTGTCAGAATCCATCTGTGTTTCAAGCTTAAAACCGAAGATGAAATAAACTGGCTGACTAAAACACACATCTTTTTTTTTTAAATACGTCTGGTCAACATGCTAAACATCCTGTATTTCCTGTAGCTCTCTTATCTGTAGCTTGCCAGTTTCTATCATCATAGACAGATCTGAGGGAGGAGTTGTCAAGAAAACCACAGCTGCCTAAATAATAAATTGGGGTGAACTAGGTCTTGCTGAAGATAAAATTGCTGGTGGAATGACTCATGCATTGTGGCTTGTGTAACAGAATCCTGGCTGCGGGGATATGTGCAGAATCTGAAAAAAAAAAAACACACAAAATGGAGATGGAAAATCTAACAGCAATCGTTGTTTCTTTTAAGTATCAGGCAGACGTACATTTGAGACAATGCAAGTGGCAATCCAGAAAATGGTGCAAAATGTTTTTTGGGGGGGGTTTTAAGCTAAAATAAGCTTCTCATGCAAAATAGGTAAAAACACATTAAGGTTCTCACACATGTACAAATCCAAATTCTAACAACACTTTGAATCACAGCTTTGGTTCAGCTCACACAAGGTCCAAACCTCTTTCAGTGCTTCCCCCTAAGGTACCTGCTCCAACTTAATAAATCAGCCGCCTTTTATGATTTGGCTGATTAAAGTCTCCAGCTGTGCCAATTACACTGCTGAGGACCACTGGCAATCAGCAGACAGGCACTGAATGTCACTGAAAGTAGGTGGTTGATAATAAATAGGCAAATTGATAAATTCATACAAAATCAGATGCTACATGACAGAATATATCCACGGTCTCATGAGTTGTGTAATGGGACAGTATTCATGAAATAAAAATTTTTAAGGAAATTGGCAAAACTTCTTGTCACTTTATTCCGTACTCTGCCATCACTCCAAAGCACACTAACAGTAGGTGCCACATATAATTCAGAACCAACAAACCTGGTGACTCCTGCCTCATCGCCTCATCCTTTTGAACTCAGAAGACAATTTCAGCGCCACATATTTTGTGAGAAACATCAATTGCACTTTGGTCTGTCATACACTTCCACGACCACTACATGTAAAGAATTTTATGTGCTGCTTCTTTGGAGAATAACACAGGTTGGAAATCAATCATGAAATCAAATATTGCCCTTACATAAAAGTGATAAATCGTGCACCTTTGGCTTTCTCTGCTTTTCCTCATAAAAATCTCCCTGTCACTTCTTTGATGTTTGGCACTGGCTGTTCGTAGCATATGTGGTCACATATAGTTATGTTTGCCGTGCACATATTGCCAAGCTGTCCAGAATCTAGCTGCTTAAATTTGACTTCATTATAATGTACACCGATCAGCCATAACATTATGACCACTGACATGAAGTGAATAACTGATAATCTTGTTATCATGGCACTTATCAGTGGGTGGGATATATTAGGCAGCAAGTGAACATTTTGTCCTCAGAGTTGATGTGTTAGACGCAGGAAAAATGGGAAAGCGTAAGAATCTGAGCGACTTTGACAAGGGCCAAATTGTGATGGCTAGACGACTGGGTCAGAAAAACTCACCAAAACTGCAGCTCTTGTGGGGGTGTTCCCGGTCTGCAGTGGTCAGTACCTATCAAAAGTGGCCCAAGGAAGGAAAAGCGGTGAACTGGCAACAGGGTCATGGACGGCCAAGGCTTATTGTTGCAAGTGGGGAGCGAAGGCTGGCCCGTGTGATCCAATCCAACAGACAAGCAACTGTAGCTCAAATTGCTGAAAAAGTTAATTCTGGTTCTGATAGAAAGGTGTCAGAACACACAGTGCATTGCAGTTTGTTGTGTATGGGGCTGCATAGCCGCCATGCTGACCCCTGTCCAACGCCTAAAATGGGCACGTGAACATCAGAACCGGACCACTGAGCAATGGAAGAAGGTGGCCTGGTCTGATGAATCACGGTTTCTTTTACATCAAGTGGATGGCTAGGTGCATGTGCGTCGCTTACCTGGAGAACACATGGCACCAGGATGCACTTTGGGAAGAAGGCAAGCTGGGGGAGGCAGTGTGATGCTTTATGCAAAGTTCTACCTGGAAACCTTGGGTCCTGCCATTCATGTGGATGTTACTTTGACACGCAACACCTACCTAAGCATTGTTGCAGACCGTGTACACCCTTTCATGGCAACCGAATTCCCTGATGGCATTAGCCTCTTTCAGCAGGATAATGCACCCTGCCACAAAGCAAAAATGGTTCAGGAATGGTTTAAGGAACAAAACAACAAGTTCAAGGTGTTGACTTGGCCTCCAAATTCCCCAGATCTCAATCCAATCGAGCGTCTGTGGGATACCACAGCACACCTTCAGAGGTCATGTGGAGTCCATGTCTTGACGGGTCAGGGCTGTTTTGGCAGCAAAAGGGGGACCTACACAATATTAGACAAGTGATCATAATGTTATGGCTGATCAGTGTGTATATA